>PVIR01005616.1:0-71041 GCA_004026965.1 Petromus typicus | reverse complement strand
TTTCTTTCTTAATTTCCTGGGCTTCTGCTTGTAGGTGTTTAAAAGGTTCCAGTGCTTTTGCTATCTTGCATTCTATCAGCTCCATGATTTCCTCTTTAGCTTTATTAATCATCATGTTGACAGTGTCCAATATCTCTGCTTTCATCTCAGAGATCAGCTCTGATTTCCATTTTTCTAGATCTGCTTTGGTTACCATTTCCTAGGGCCCTGGAGACTGGGCTTCACACTTCTCTATCTCCCTTCCCCCTGTGTTACTTGGAGGTGAGGATCTTTGTGTCTGAGATTTGGAGTGTTTCCTCATCTCTGACCTGCCCTGTTTTCTGGCACTGTTTGTTCCAAGTTACTTTCCTTTTAATAGTTAGGAACCTTAAAATAGCAGTGTTTCCTGGGTTGTTCTTTGCAGTCTGTATTGGGACCAATACAAGTTGACTGGATGTGCTTCTGCAGTTACTGTGGAGAAAATCAGAGTCTGACCTGCTAACCTCAGTCCCTGGGCACTCTTCCGGTGCAGGCCTGGAGGCCAGTAAGCTCCAAACCTGGCGCAGATTCAGTGAAGCAGACTCAGTGCCGCAGTCACTGCTTCCCGAGCCACCCGCTGCTAACCTCAGTCCCTGCGCGCTCCTCCAGCGTGGGCCTGGAGACAAGTAAACTCCAAACCTGGTTCAGATTCAGTGATGCAGACTCCGTGCTGCAGTCACCGCCTCCCGAGCCGCCCGCTGCTAAACTCAGTCCCTGGGCGCTCTTCTGGCGTGGGCCTGGAGACAAGTAAATTCCCCAAAATTTTATGATAAGAAAAAATAAAATTTGAATGAATGAAAGGATTAAACATCTGAAGAGATATTCCATGTTTATGGATAGGAAGACTCAAAATTGTCTCATTTCTTACAACTTAATCCCTGCAAGTGACAGTCCTCTGTGCATTTAAAAATATATTTTCAATATTTTTCATAAGAAAAAGGAAAGACCTGGACTAACACCACATTGGAGAATTTTAAGTTACGATGCTAAAACTAGCTGGCCTCAAGATTTACTATAAATCTGCACATATCAATGTAGTGCTAATTTTTCAAGACAATAGCCAAACTGATTGAACAAAATAGCTAAAAATTAGACCCTGTGTACAATGGTCTTTTACAATAAAATAGCAACAATAAAAAACAATGGAGAAAAGATCGTCCTTTCAACAAATGATGGTGCAACACTGAGTGATCTATATGCAAAATACTGACTATCATACACGTTAGAAAGGATAAATCAAACATCATCATACACTTGTGTGTGAACTATAAAATCAAAACTTTTAGAGAGTAACATAAAGGAAACCAAAGAAGATGCTGGATATGACAGTGGTTTGGTAGATACAACACCAAAGTATAACCCAAGAAAGAAACTAATACTCTGAACTTCATTAAGATTAATAAACTATTCTGTGAAATATACTTTGAAGAGAAAAGGCAAATCAGAGACCAGGAATAAATATTTTGTAAATGATATATCTGTTAAAGGATTATTTCATAAAATGCAGAAGAAACTCAGAACTGAACCATCTGAGAATGAATAGTTCTGTTTGGGGTCTGTTAGATAATTGAACATTAAAACAGCAATGAGATAACTTAATACCTGTTAGAATAATCAAAATCCAAAATGCTGACCAACAGTAAATATAGTCAAGGATATGGAGCATCAATAGATTTATTTGTTGCTGGTTAGAATGTACTCTGAAGGCAGTTCAGTATTTTCTTTTAAGGGTATACATACTCTCACCACACTATCCAATAATGTTGGTGTTTAGACAAATGGTCCCATAAATAATACGTATGAATATCCTCAGCAATTTTACTTGTAATTGTCAAAACTGGGAATCAAATGAACTGCTCTTTACTGGTCTTCAGTAAAGAAATGGAAAAATAATCTTTATACATCCAGATAATGAAATATTATATACCCCCAAACAAATGAACCATTAAATCATGAGAAGATATGAAGGCACCATGGGTATATATTGCTACCAATTGAAAGTCAAAATGAAAAGGCTATATACTGGATGATTTCAAGTAGATGCCAATCTAGAAAGGCAAAGCTATACATCCTGGAAAAAGATCAGTCATTGCCAGGGATTAAGAGAGAAGCAGGAATAAGTGACAGAACAGAGACTTTCAGTAAAATGAAAATGCATTGTATGATTCTATAGCAGGGAGTATATACTGAAAACCATAGACTTGTTAAACTGACAGGTTTTACACTAAGAGCGCGAAGTCAATGTAAATTATGAACGTTGAGTGATAATGTATCACTGTAGGTTCACTGGGTGTTAATTGTTAGAGTGTTCTGGTGTCAGATTTGATATCAGGAGAGCACTGTGCAGATGTGGAAAGGGGTGAAAATGCTTTAATAATAACGACAATGTAAACTTACCTGTCTCCTGTCATTCATGTATAGGTATGATCTCAATTACCTTATCATATTAGCACAATGAGGAATATTAATAATAAAATGTTGATTATTGATTTTAAGGTTAAGGACACTGCTCTCTCTCTCTCTCTCTCTCTCTCTCTCTCTCTGTGCGTTTGTGTGTTTATGAACACTTTTTCATCCATTTGCCATACTGACAATGCAAATACAAGTCTGATCTAAAGGTATAGACTCTCAGGCAATAATGTTCAGTTTAAGGATCAAGCAATACCAAATGTACAGGTTTCAAAAACCATCTAAAAGTAGTTAATTCCCTGATCATAGATGGGGTAATGAACATCTTGTAGATATTTCACTATACTATTTATTATTTTTTGCACTTTGGGTGAATCATCAAGCCTCAATTTCCCAAGACAGAAAATTCTCAGCAGAGGGAGAGATAACTAAATTGTAGACTTTAGACATCGGCTCACAGTGATGGAAACAAATTGGCTGACACATAAAACTGATAACCTGCCATTCCTCTGGTATACTTTTCAGGGCTACTCAGCTAAATTTCATTTTTCGAAAAACTTCACTTGGCGTTATTATGTATAAGTAATCACTTGTCAGTGTTCTGGATATATCTGTGCCCATACATGTCCTCTATTACCATACAAGATACATTTTAAAGATAAAAGACTTTAATTATTCCTAAGGTATTTGATGGTAAAGAATGATTTGTATTAACTAGTTCACCATTTAAAAAAAAATCTTTCACTCATACTTTTATTTACTAATGAGAACATGCAGCTACTAAGCATAATGTGTAGTAGAAAATACTTATTTGAATGTTCTCGATGAAGAAAGAATAATCACATTATAAAACTAGGCCAGATTGAATTTTTTTCCAGAATTTTACTTTGTGGTCACAGAATGCATGTAAGAATGTAACACAGACAGTATATAACAGTGAACTAGGACTTCACAAATTCTTGGTCTGATTGATTCAAAGCCTGGCATTCATCACATGACTCAGATTCTACTCTGTAAAGTAAGACTGAGGGTAAATTGTCTTAAAATTTCCTTTCAGCTCAGAAAGTCTCCAATTTTGTGCATGTATGGCACTAAATTTTAAAGCACATGTGTGTTCTGTGAAGTAAAATAAAGTGAATAAACACATGGAGGTAGTGCAGTCATTATATTACTGAGAGCAAAAAGTCGTAGCGTATTTGTCTTATATAAGAAAAACGCACCAAATGAATCAAACCTGACAGAGCTGTCAGTATGTGGTTGTTTGAGAGAGAAAAAGGACTATGAAACAGTTGACTCAGGCCTACTGGTTCTTGTTCTATGAGTCACACACAGAAAATGTGGGTGTAGTCTGTAAGTTTCTCATTAACGTACTAGTTCATAAAAGAACAAAGTTTCTTTTTTTACATGGCAATGAACTGTGTGATTCTTAGTGAATATTGCTGAGAAAGCATTTATGCAAATTAGCATTCCCCCTTATGCCTGGCATGAAAGTATTCAAATTGGGTCTAAATGAATTAAAGCAGTGGACCTAGGAAACATCTGATCATTTCTACCTCTCCATTACTTTACCATCGGTGGGGTGTTTTAGGAAATAATTATTTGCTTTGAAACTGACAGTCTGGTTATATCTATCTCTGGATTGTTAGGTAGCTAAACAAGTTTCCCCTATGAATTCCTCATGTGATGACTAAACATAATGGAATAAAGACATTTTGGATTTGCAGCCAAAAATTCATATCAGATTTAGGTTGAGTGTAAATATGCATACGACTATTGTAGTAGCTTTTCCTTGCTGCAACATAGTATCAGGTGCCCACATTTTAATGCAGGAGAAGTTGGACTGGTTCATGGCTTCCATGTAGGATCCGCTGGCTGCAAAGCAGATGCATGGTGGGAGGGCTTGGAGGAGCAAAGCTGCTCTGGTTCCTAGGGACTGGAAAGCAGAGCACAGAAACAAGGCCAGAGAAGGTATGGAAGAGCAAAGATGATACTCAAGGTCACCTGACCACTCAGGCATGCTGCATTAATTCCCTGGTTAGATCCTGAAGCCAATGAACTTGACACTATTTTGAGGGTGAGAATATTTTTTAAATATTTTAGCTGTGAGCCAGGGATTTAGCTTAGCAGTTCTGGTGCCTGCCTTGCAAGTGCAAGGGCCCAGGCTCAATCCCCAGTAACCATATACAGCAATGCCTGGTGTGGAGGCTCATGCCCACCAGCAAGCAGGACCACATACCACAGTTCCGGGCTTGGTGGCTCACGCCTGCAATCCCAGCTCGCAGGAGGCAGAGGAAGGAAGATTGCTGTGAGTTCAAGGCTGAGCTCAGGGCCAGCCTGAACTACAAAAGCAAGACCCAGTCTCAAAGAAAAAGAAAGAAAGAAAGAGAGAGAGAGAGAGAGAGAGAGAGAGAGAGAGAGAAAGAAGGAAAGAAAGAAAGAGAGAAAGAAGGAAAGAGAAAAGAAAAAACTCAAAATTTTAGCTGTTTTTTTTTTTTTTTTGTTGTTGTTAGTATTTTTTTGTTTTACAGTTTTATATTCATTGTGTGGAACTGGTCATATACACACCACATCTATTTTAAACATCTCAACTATTAATAAGTTACAATTTTTGTACATCAGATAGATGTGAAGAGTTTTAATACCAAGGGAATCTAGAAGTCAGTGAAAAGCAAAGAAAGCTTTTGGAAATAGTCCAAAGATAATACAAGATAGTGCCTATATAAACAAGAAAAATCATAAGAATATATAAAGGAGAAGCAAATGTATTAATATATTTCAGTGATATATTAGCTATGCACTGCAGGATAGTTCTCAAAACAGACATCAGTGTTTGTGATTACGATGAATTTGCATCTACTCTTAACACATGGTGCCAGTCAAAAGAGTACATACGTCAGTGGAGACAGAAAGATCCAGAGTTTTCTCAGTCTTGTATTACTGATCTTTGAAGCCAGAGGATTCGTTGTGGGAGAATACCAGCCTGGTCCAGTGCAGAGTGTTTCAAAACATCTCTGGCAGTAACAACTAGACAGTAAGAGCACTTCTCAGGGGTAAAATCCAAAAATGTCTCCAAAGGACCAAAAGTCATGAAAAGGGCAGGCTTGCCCTGAGGTAACAATGCCTGGCATGATATTTTTAAAATGCCAGACAATCTGGTAAGAATGTTTTGCATCCTACATTTAAATTAGGTAATGAGATGTGGCCAACTGGATGCTGGTGATGTCACTAAAATTAACACAAATACGTTAGAAAATACTGGAATATTTGTTCCTATTGTCACTTGTCCTGAGCTCTAACATTATAAATGAGACTGGTGTGTTTATGTATTTTGAATTTACCTTTGTTTTGACACTAACCATAAAAAAATGAATGTTTTGGAAAGCCTTACAATTTCCAGAACAGTAACTCTCACTTGCATAGCTAACAGATTGGTACAATATGTAATGTAGAGTGGTTCATTGCACACTTAAGGATGCATAACCTACACAGGGAGAAGGGAGGTGAGGAGCTTGACACACTGTTATTTTAAGCGTAAGTCGTATAAATCTTTCCTCACCAGAGTAACCTAGTAGAGTAAATAAAGGTGTAGGCCAAAAGTAAACAATGGCTGCCTGGTACTGAGCTTTGTGAGCCTTTGGCAATGTGTTAAACTCCAGTGCCTTCAGAAAACACTTTTCTTCACTACAGAACTGAATGTTAGAAGTCACAGGTTTTAATAGATACACACTTATGTTAAGGAGTGAAAAGAGAAGAGAGAGACTATCAAACATTATAGGTGGAGAATTTCTTAAAGGAGAGTACCTGAAAATAACACTGTGTCCAGGCTTGTGATGCCTCTTGATAAAGAAGGATACTTAGTATTTATGTAATAATGGACCTAAAAGAGAGTATAAAAAGAAAAATGCAATTTGGCAGATGATACTAAGCTCTTCCGGGTAGTGAGAGCCTGATGGGAATCTGTTGTGGAGTGATCTCACAAAGATGTGAGGGGAGGAGAAAGGGAGGGAGGCTGGAATGGAGAAAAACGAAGGGAGAGGGAGAGGGAGAAACAGATAGAAGGACAGAGAGAGAAAGAGAGGTCAGCAACAGCCCAGAAGCTTTTTCTATAGCATGCTGTGTAGTCTATTCAAGTGGGACTCTAAGTAATTCTTATGATATAATAATTTATCCACTCTCACTTTGGAGGAGAGTTAAAATGACTGTTAGAATTTGAAGCAAGTGATTTTCAATGACAGGAAACATCAAGAAGGATGTTTTAAAATAAAATAAATCCCCATACCAAAACAGTAATCAAAGATAATATAATCACCTAATATCCAACTGAATTATGGAAATTTAGACATATATGGTTTTCTTTTTATGACTGTGCCTGGAAGAAAAAGCAAAACAAAAATATTTTTGCCTCAAGCAATAAATATGATCAGGAAATTTAAGAGTGCTTATATAAAATAGACTACAAAAAGATTGTTTTCTATCTTCAAAGAAGATTATATCCATCACTTATAAAGTCATACAAAATGCAATTATGTTTTACATGGACTTTTTAATTTTGTTTTCATTTTTATGACTACATATTTGTATATGTACTTTTTAAAACAAGAGCCAAAATAATTAGTAAATACCCATTACATGGAAGAAGAAACAAAATAAAACAGTATCGGCTCTTACAGTGTAATTCAGGTACTGAGTAGTTTGGGAAGTGCCATGGTGTGATAGACATCAAACATCTTTATATGTTAAATTGTTACTATAAGATAGTTACATGTGGGCTAGTTATGAACACATTGTATTTCATATCAGGGAGGTTTATGTCTTTCCAGAAAGAAGATAATCATGATGAATAAATGAGGCCATAGACATGATAGTTGGACAAAATATTAAATGTAAAGCAAATAGGAATTGCTTTGTAACTCCTTATGGTGTAGAACCCAATTGTGGTCATGGCAAGTCATTCCATCATTGCAGATCACTGTGTTATTTTTACATCTACACCATTTAAGAGTCATCCCCTAAATAACTCTAAGCTTCACTTTAAAACTTGATTTTGCCAATGGGTCAATAACATCATAATGCATCTGAGACATGAAAAATGCCTTGCATTGGGGATTGTACTATTTTGTTATGCTTGGGATACTTTCGCAACTGTGAAAAGAAGTCTGCTGATCAAAAAGATATTTGATCCTATCACATCCACAATGAGATAAACAATCAAATGTCACGAGACACGTGTGCCCACAGGAAAAACTCCTAATCTAAAGAGTGTCTAAAGACAAAGGATCAGGTCTTATAAAAATCAATGAGGGTCAACCAAATCATAATGTTTCAATTGCCTTCAGAGCCATGAGCTTACTAGACTCCCCTGCCTCCCTTCCTCCCTCTCCCTCTCATTCTCTTCCACTCATTCTGCCCTTCCTTCCTTCCTAGTGCCTTCCTTTCATCTTCCCTTCCTTCTCCTCTTCTAATAAATTTTGGTCTTCTTATTTTGCACCCAAAGCTGTTCTGTTTTGTTTACTTTCTGTTACTTGGAATTGAGGTATGTTTGCTGTCTGAATCACTTTCTTATTGGTGGGATACATACCTGCTACCCACAAAATCAAGGAGGAGAGGCACAAATTGGCTCATGTGTTTGGTCCATAGCTGGTTGGCTCCTAGGCAGAAAGGTATGAGGGTAGGTTTGGCAGATGAAGTCTGACCACCTCTTGGCATCCAGAAAAAAAGACAGAAAAGAAAGGACCATAAAAGGAGATCTGCCTTTCCCGATCATGCCCCCGGGGGAGCATCTCTTCCACCAGGACCTACTTCCTAACAGCAAGTCAGCCATAGCTGCTTAATTCAATCATATTCCAAAAGTAAGATAAAATGCTTAGAAAATACCTAGGTTAAACTTCCAAATTTTACCTTATGAAGAAGATCTATGTCTTCCTAAGAGCAAACCCCATAGACTTCTGTTGCAGAACCAGTAAGAAGACAAACAGGAGTGTGCTGCTAATTGTTAAAAGTAATTTCATGGACAGGGTAATAAAAACTGTTTTTCTTGTTTCTTCCTTTAAATGCAGTCAGCTACTCTGGGTATAATTTAACAAGAACAAAAAGTAAACTCTGCAAAGATGAAAAGTGTAAGTTGTCACTGGAAAGGAACTTCAAGACCTGAAGAATGACATTAGAATGAATTTCTTGGATTTTCTTTTCATGTCTCACATATTTTAGAATGAGCAGAGAAAGTTTCAATCAGGTGGAAAAAAGTAAATAGGAAAAACTTGCTTCCTCTGAGAAAACATCATGGGAAAGTATTGACTTACGCTGTCCTCTAGGCATCAGCTGAAATAGAACATGGAGATCTTATCACTGGGTAGCTGGAGAAGGGGCTAGAAGGAAGACGCTCGCTTATGAACACAGCATGCTTCACATGATGGCCAAGAAAACCATATTCCTTCGTTGCTGCGATACAAGCAGTATATCAGTGGGACTTCATATAAATCCTGAAAAGAAAAGGAGAACATATTAGTGTGGTAAAAGATCAGAGAACTAACTTCATTGGGACACAACCTAGAAAAGTTGGTACCCACATACTAATACTAAACAAAAATTTTCTAGAATTAAAAAAAAATCTCAACATTTAAAACACAACAAAGAACTAATGGAATCAAAGAAATGGATCACACAACTGCAGTAATGACATGTGTCAGAGGATGAAAGTGAAAAGAACATCACTGTGTGCATCGGGAAAGAGAGTTCAGAGCTAGTGAAAGTCCTTAAAACAATGAAAAAGGTATGAAACACTGGTAAAAAAAAAGTGGAAATTATTATAAAGAATGAAATAAAAATTAAGCAGAAAAATATACTATGGGAATTTTTAAAAATTACTATATATACTTAATGGTAATGTAGAGTTAAGTGATGATAGAATCAAGAAACATCACAATAAAGCAGTGACATATAGTCAAGCTGAACAGGAAAGAAAAAAATAGAAGCAGTCTCCCCCACCATGTAGTCATACCACACAGCATGAAAGAACATTTCTTTTTTTTTTTTTTTTTTAAAAAGAGCCAATATTCATTTTACTGCAGTTTGAGAAAGAAAAGGGAAACTATTTAGAATTGAAAGTATTCTGAGAGGTTAAAAAAATCCCAATTTGGTGTAAAATGTAAGTCTACAAATTCAAAAATATGTAAAAATAATTAGGATAAATAAAAAAGAATTAAGATCAATCCATAGTACATTTGATTTTGTAAAAACTAACACAAAGGAAAAAAGCTTTATTTAAAAAAGTTTTTAAAAGCTTTAAAAAGCTACCAAAACAAAATGAGCAGATATAGCATTAGAAACTAAGAAGCTTGCAGGTTTAATAACATTTTTTCATATGCTGAAAGGATAAATGAGTTTTTTGTTTTTGGTAATTGGGACTGAGCTCTGGGAATTCACACATGCCCTGCACTTTTTAATTTTTGAGACAGGGTACTCCTACGTCACTAAGTTGTTCCTAATGAATCAGCACATTTTAATGTGTGTAGGTTTGAGGACACAGAGCTCTAATCCTATGCTAGAAACAAAGTCAATCTATACTGTTACCTTGTACAGGAATTTAAAACTATCTACTAGTGGGGTAAAAAGGGGAAAATAATGAGATTATAACAAAAAAGAAAAGAAACAAAGTTTATGTACATAAGGGTGGGGTGGTAGGGTGGGTAGGGGTATGGGGGAAAATGATAATTAAGTTGTGTCATATACTGATGCAAATTCCCATTGTTGAGTGCAATCATGATGTGTATATGTAATGTACCAATAAAGATTTTAATTAAATTTTTAAAAATTATCTACTAATATTTCAAATAAGCTCATCCCTTTACCCAACACTTTCACTGCTCAACTAACATAATAAACATTCCCAAGATCCATAAATGTGCACTGCAGAACTAAATACAAAATCAAAACATTTTGGGAGAATTTTAATATATAAGAATATTTGATATTTGAATATTCAAATATTCAATAAGAATATTTGATAGCTAAATATTTACACTAAAGGATAATATATACAAAGTCTGAAAAAATAATACACATACTTTAGGGAAAATATTTGTAAATACTTTAGTACTACATTTATTAAGCTATCATAAGATTGACACAAGTTACCTGTTGCCTCTACAGTTATAAGAGGTACTCAAGTTGGTGGCCATGAGCTTTCAGACGTGTACTAGTACTGTGAACTGCTGCTTGGGCAACCCTGGCCATCAAGATTGCTGCACATGAATTTTCAATCACTTCACTCAGGGCTGGACAAGTAGTAGTTTTTCTGCAAAAGAGGATAGTGTCCTTTGTTGAAAAATCACACTATATGTTCATTTCCAGAGGTGTGTATACATTTTGGGGGCAGACTCTACAGTTTAAGCATCAGTGAAGTCTATTTACCTTAATAAGGAAACACATTGGAATAAATAAAGCAAATTTCCAGAGAACACACAGAAAAATGTACTACTTATTTAAAACAGTGAAATAATGTATTCATTTACAGATATAGGTAATTTCACAGAAAGATGTAACTGCATAACTTATCTTTAAAATCATGATACAACCTAAGCTCAGATGGTTAGTAACTCTAAGGATAAGAAAATGAACAAGGTTGAATAAAATAGCCAAAGTTAGATTTTTGCTTTATTTGTGATATTTTAATATGTGCATGAAGTACATATTAGTATAGCATTGTATTTTAAAATATTAAAAAGTATGTGCAGATATGACCCAGTTTTTAGGTATGTTCAGGCACAATGCAAACTTTACAGAGCTAACAACAATTTTTAAAGTCTAACATAGGAGCTGGACATAGGAGCCTCACTGTGAGCATTTGAAATCCCTCTCTGTTTTCAGGACACAGCTGCCTTGACAGCAGATCGCCAGGAGGTTGAAGGCAGTGGCCAGGTCATTTGCAGTTCACGAGGCCAGCACCGAAGAGTAGTACAGAGGATCTGTTGGCAAGAAGACAGAATAGGGCACCTGGTCACGGGTCACAAGAGCAGCTAAACATAGCTTATGAATGAACTCAAAGTGACAGGTTGCCAGAAAAACTGAATCACCTGTTAAAGAGCAGAGATACAGCAAGGTCCCAATGCGGACAGCAGCCCACTCACAGCAGCTTACAAATATGCCGTACTGCGCAGTGCATTGTGAGACAGTCTCCAGAGAACAAGCTGTACAGGATTATTACAAGTTCATTACATTCATTTGTGCTGATTTTCTAATTTAGTGGAAACTGTTAGGTTTTTCACTCTAAAATTAATGTTCTGAATATATGTGTGTACATGTGTATGTACAAATATGCAGGCAAGATGTTGTTACATTTGCTCTTATATTTCTATTTTTGTACGTATTTGGCTTCAGTTGGTTTAGTATTCAGTTTTGCATTTTCATTTGATTTCATTTTTGTGCAGTTTTGTAAATCGTGTTCAACACTGATAAAGCTTTTGCAAAAATCTCAAATCTTTATTTTTTAATAAAAATGTCTTTTATTTCTTTATATATTGACTATTCCTTGTTATTTGTTATTTCTTTGCAACTCAGTTACACAATGTTTAGAATTTCTGGACCAATGTTCAAGTCTCTTAAGTTTTGTATCATTAGTTCTCTCCTTTATTTTCCCACTTTCTAATTCATTCCAGTTGTCCTTCCATTTTTCACTTTGATCTACATATTCAAAAATGTTTTATGGCTCTGATTTTTGAATTTTTACATAGGTTTTATATTTAATAAAACATTACCTCTCTCTTTTCTTTGTGATAATTTCTCTTTCTTCTTTCTTTCTTTCTTTCTTTCTTTTTCTTTCTTCCTTCTTTCTTTCTCTTTTTTCTTTACTCTTCTTTCTTTCTTCCTTCCTCCCTCCCTCCCTTCTTTTTTTCCTTCCAATCTTTCTTCTTTGAGAGAGAATCTAACTGTGTCACAGGTTGGCCTCATACTACCAGGCATCCTCCTGAATCAGCCTCCTGAATATTGAGTCTTCACTCTCTTATGTCAACATTCTACAGATATTGGGAAGAAATTAATTGTATGTTCATATTAGTAATTGAAATTTCCCCTTCAACCACTCATTTACATCGTGCATAATTTTCCAGCTCCAATGATGGTCTGAATTTCTGTCAATTATAGTACAAATAGATAAGATGTAGAACTAGCCAGCTTTCTGTAATGCTGTTCATTGTTTGTAGGTATTCATCACCAAATTGTCACGATTACTGTCACATATAATGACCCAAGTCTCTGATATAAATTCGCATTAACTGCTCCATTTAGGAAATAGGCATATGGTCTCCACTGTCTGTCACAGGAGGCCTGTTAAAGCAACTTGAACTAACAAGCTGACCTAATAATCTAGAAAATTTCACTCAGCTCCTCTCCTCCTTTTCCATACAGTAGCAGTACTCTTTCAAAAGTAGTAATATCCTAGAGATTTTTGTTATAATATCCTTCCATTTCTATTGACATTGATTATTCACTGTTACTCAATATTTTTCTCTTAAAAAAAAAAAACATTATTCTTAGGGTTACAAGTCTGTGTTGCAGCCAAAGATGGTAATTTTGCCACCTTGAGACGGGAATCTGTCTTCTAACTCAATTGATTTTTAGGGGGTCACCAGCTCAGACAACAAGAGTCTCAGCTCTTAAAAGTGATGGCTTTTCTAAGGTTTGTTTAAAGCACTTGAAATGATGCATTGATAAAAGATTTAAATAAACATAACTTCCTACTCAGCAATTTTACTTCTGAGAATTTGACCAATACTGTTATATCATTTAGTTAAGATGTTTAGTTAGGAACATTTGTTGCAATATTATTTGAAATAGAAAAATGCTGGAAGCCATTTGGATGTCCTTCAAATTGGCTGATTACATTTTGGTCCATTTTTACTATGAAATATTTTGTAACTTTTGCAAAGCATGGGGAAAATATGATTTTCAGGTGCAGCAATGACATATCCTTATGAAAACATCAAATAATTGAGTGGCTTGAGAGAGACTGAATATACAAATGGGCAATGGCCATATAGATATATAATTTTTATTTTTCCAGAACACAAAATAAATAGATTTTGCTTGCTCAGATATGCTTGGTCTGGATTTCCTTCCAGGTATTTAAAGTACAATGTTACTTATAAAAATAAATAGCACTTAGAAAATCACATGTATTTAAATAAACCACGAAAAGGATGCACATTCTGTTATGAATTATTCCATCAGAGATATCTAATATCATCAATTTGGTTTGTAATTCCAGTGCCTAAATATTACAAAAGAATATAATACCTTATATAGCTGCCCATTCATACACATAAGATTTTTTTCACATAGCTATTATTTCAAATAATAGTTCATTTTACTTAAAATGATGAGAATTTTAAAAAAACTATGTGTTATACTATGTACTTCAGGTATACAGTTTTGAAAGATCTAATTGTTGTGTTATGTGAATAGGAGTTGAAAACTAAGAGTCTTTAAAATGACTAGAAAATAATTTATTTTTGAACTACAAATATTTAGCTTAGTAGGAAAATTTTTAAATGTTTTCCTGATGTTCTTTTCAATATTCAGTCTATGTTTTATTGTCAAGTTAGTCCTGGAAACTCTCTGAGATATATTCCAGTTTTATCTTATGTATTGCTGTATCCAGAGGAACAAAGGAGTTTTCTTATCAGCCTCTCCCTGCTGGACTTCCTAATGCATCTGATTCCCAGCTATTAACCCAGGAGACCTATGCTCACAGTCATTCTGTGCTTCATAAAGCCATACAGGTTTAGCCCTGCATAGACCTTCTTTCAAAGATTATTCCTTTTTTGGGTACTGAACAATGTTTGTCAGTATTCCTGTGGCTTGTGGTTAAAAGATGACTAGAAGATTAACCAGTCAAACCACTGGGGATTTCAACTGCTCCCTGGAATTCTCGCTGCTTAAGGGGCAAACTACCAGGGGAATATGAACTTTTAACAGTGTCTTGTTAAATATATATATGTAGTCTTTGGTTAAGAGAGAGGAGAAAAAAGGCTTACAGTTAAATATAGTTAAATCAAATGTTAGGATTTAAATTACTTCAAAAATATCTGCAATACTTCTTGATAAATTAAAAACATGTAACTGGAACAAAGTAGTTGTAGTTAAATAAAATAGGTTTCAGTTTTTGTTTAACTATTTAAGAATATTCATAAGATACGCCCTTTTCCAAATCATTAACTGTCTATATGGGTGATAAAAAGTACTTATATGGAATTTTAAAAAGATTGAAATCTTTTCATTTTAGCTCCAGTGTACCATTTTCTTTCTTCTTCCAAATTAAGAATAATTATTTTATAAATAAAACCAATCTTATAGAATTTTTGAACTATCTTAAATCAAAGGCTTATTTAAAGTGTTTTAGCCATTTTAGTTACAGAAAGTTAATTCATAGCTAACTTTTTGGTATGTGTCCAACATTCTACTCATCTCTATAGAAATACAAAGTTCTATCTCCTCCAGTAAAAATCAGGGAAACTCACTTAGACTCAAATTTCTATTTATTTGTATTACTTGGTCAAAATTTAAAAAAAAGAAAATATGGAGGAAAATGGATCGAGAGATCTACCTGAAATCCTACCATAATTCTACAGTGACTATGTTGAACTTCAGTATCCAGAACTGTGTCTTTAGAACCATATTCTCTTTTTTTGTCCTTTCTTCTTCTCTTTCTTTAACATCCTTTGTTTACTTACTGCTATTTAGGAATATGATGGGGACATAAAAAGTACTTGTTTGAAATGAAGGTGTTACATAGATTCTGAATGTATCTTGTGTTTGATTTTATTCCAATTAAATTGAGGTATTTTATTCCAATGGAGCCAGTTGCTATGGTAACTGGATACCCATCTAAAACTACATTGTAATGTGAATGAGAAAATGGGGGATATTTAACCAAATAAAAGTAATTATCACTATAAGAAATAGTCTTATGAAAAATTGATGCTAACTAAAACATCAATGTATAGTTTTATAATAAAAATAATGTTCTTAAATGATTATCTTATCAATATTATATGCCTGTTTTCATATAGCAAAATTACTAAATTAGTTTTGGTATAAGATAAATGTTTTCTAATTTGAACTTTATTTGTACATATGCATAAATATATACATATGTATACATATGTATATACATATATATATATACATACATATATATATGATTGATCTTGGAAAATAAAAAAATCATAAAAAATAAAAAATATCAATATTTTCCTTATGTAAGGATTGCTCATGCTAAAATTTTGAAGTATCTGTTGGCTGAGAAAAGCAATGTTAAAGAATAATAAAAAAAACTGAAGATCTAGTTGAGAAAAAGGAGGGAGAAAAGAGAATATAATACATTTACATGCATTTATTTCACTGAAGATTCTGAGGCTGTACCAGAATTATTGACCATAGGTAACCAATGCTTTAAAGTGACTTTTGTGTGAATAATTAACTTTTTATCTATAGACTATTGGGACATTTAACAGTGTCTTCATGTAGCTGCCCACTTACAATCAGAGACCTTTATACACCAGCACACCCTAACACACCAAACCTTTTTAAAGCTGCGTTCTCACCTCATGCCACCCACAAAGCTGCCATAGCTCCTGACTTTGAGGCTAGGAGAAATGAAGACATCAGTGACATTTGTTTATTTTACTAATAAATCAAATGTTCTCACCTCTTTTAACAATCTCCTTCTTTAATTTTTCTGAATTAAGTTGAAATCACGTATTTTTCAGACATCAATTATTGACCAGTTCTCAGTGCATCTTCCTGTATAATGAAAGCTCAGAAACTGAATATTAACTTCAATGATTTTGTTGTGTGTTTTATTTTTGCTGTTTTTCAAGTTTGTTGAGCTACAGTCACAAAACCCCACAACTGATAGATTAAAGTATAGATCCATACTGTCTTAGTCTCCTGGAAGGTAAATGCAGAAGAAGGTACCAGTGAATCTGATTTCTTCTGAGGACCAGGAGCAGAAGTCGTGCCCCAGGCTTCTTTGTCTTACAGATCACTGTCTTTTCCCTGTGGCTCTTCATTTTTCCCTCTATTTTTTTCTCTTTTCACAAGAAAACTAGTCAATGGAATCAGAAACTCCCTAATTTTCTCACTTTAAATTTCTGAGTTCTGCGAAGAACCTATCTATCTTCAATGAGTTTACATTATGAGCTGTCAGGGGTTAAGATTTGAACACATGAGTAAAAAATTATAAATCTTTTAAGTGAAACGGTTCAACCAATAATAGCAAAGGCTTGTGTGGGTCAGTTTAGGATACATTACAGTTATAACCTTATGAAGACACAGGCCCAGCTAAAACACAGCATGAGAGTGATAGATAAGATGAGATAAAATTTGGGATGGCCACAATTCATGAATTCAGGCTGAGAGATCCCCGAGGGCTCTACTACCAAATATCAGCCTCAGTAAGTACTAGTTCCTGTGAGTAGTCCTAAGATACCTTGATGCAGCTGAATAAGATGCTTCCCAACCATCTGAGACTGCTTCTTAATAATCCAAAGAATACCCACTGGAAAGCATTCAATAATTAATTGTAAATTCCTCATTTGAATACTTAATGATCAAGAAAATCATGTTTAATATCTTGATGTGCCTGTTATGCCTTTTGAATATTGCCCAAGAGGGAATGGTATGGGGACTAGAGGTTGAGACAAGAAATAAAATTGGAAATATCTTTGTCATTCATAAAATCTCAGTTTTAAAAGATATAAATATCCATTTTCTGTAAAAGGAGAGAAAGTGCTGGTGCAGGATTTAGATAACATAGACTTTTAACATATAGAGTTATTAGGTATATATATCAAGTATATTAAATATTTGTTTTCAAAAGATCCCTAACCACAGATGTTTAAAAATAATTTATTAATTAAAATTCATGTAATATAATATTAACTGTTTTAAAATGAACAATTTATTGACATTAATTTTATTCATGGTGTTGTGCAACCACCACCTTGATCTTGTTAGAACATGTGTCTTTGGTTCTTTCACATATATTTTTATTTTATTTTAATTTTGACTCTTCCTCTATTGAGTTTTTGGTACATGTTAGATATACATGATGACCACATTTATCATTGAGAATTTGTACCTGTATGTGGGGTCCCCTGGGGCTAAACAATGCCAGCTCCATAAAGGAAGTGCAAGGTGGCACATACACAGCAGGCCCCTCTGGGCCACAGTGATTAAAGGAAAACAGAGAGATAGAGACTGCCCCCTAAAAGGCTGGTTTGGGGTGGTTGAGAACAAGGAAATGAGGCTGTATATAAGTGCTGAGAGTGCTGGCAATAAAGGCTTCTCCACTATTTCGTCTCCTCATGATGACCCCCACCCGTGGTTCACTGCCAGATGAGTAGCCCTCAGAATAGGACGCGACACCTGTACATAGTATATCATTTTTATCTCTTTGAGTTAGGGTTTTTCTTTGTAGTTCAGGATGGCCCTGAGCTTGCTATGTAACCTAGGCTAGCCTTGAACTCTCAGCAATCCTCCTGCCTCTGCCTACCAAGTACTGGTATTACAGGAATGAGGCACCATGCCAAGCACTGTGGTATGTGGTTATCAGGGACTGAAAATGGGACCTTGTGCTTGCAAAGCAGGCACGGGAACCACTGAGCCCAATCCCCAGCCTTGTACATGATATATCTTGATTCTCATTTTTTCTCATTTCCCTGCCCTCCCTACAGCCTCCAACCCCTGTATGCATAAACTTTGTTTCTTTTTTTTATCATCAATTTTGTCTTTTGATTCTCTGCCTCTGTGTTTTCCTTCTCCCTTTGAACATTTTCTTCCTATTTTACAATATCTATCAGACCTTCTAGACCTCATTTAGACCTTCATTTTCTCACACTAGAGAACCGATATGGTATTTACACATCTGTGTCCTATTTGTTTAGATTTTGAGGAATTGCCAAAGTATTTTTCAATGTTTGAACTTTCTACATTTTTATCAGAACATTCTAATTGGTCCACACTCCTGGTAATAATTGTTATTGCGTATTTTATATCACTATATCTCATTTGTTATTATTATTGCTGCTGCTGTTGTTGTTGTTAGTATTGCTGCCATTGCATTGGATGAGTTATGGTGGCTCCTCACAGTTTTTGTTTGCATTTTCCAAGTGACTAATGATGTCGACTAAATTAACATGTACTTCTTAGTTATTTGTGTATCTTCTTTGCAGTAATGTTTATCCCAGCAGTTTGCCAGGTTTTAATTGGGCTAATTATCTTTTTATTGTTGAATTGTAAGTAGTCATTACATATTCTACTAGGCCTCTATCAGATACATGATCTCCAAATGCTTTTTTTCCATTTCACAGGTTACCTTTTATTTTTTTAATGTCCTTTGATGCACAAAAGTTTCAAGTTATCAACTTGCTTACTCTTTATTGTGTTGTTTATGCTTTTGATATATAAACTTATTTTTGTGCTGGGGATAGAACACAGGGCCTTGTGCATGTTGGGAAAATTCTCTAACACTGAGCTATGCCACAGCCTGTGAATATGTATTTTCTGATACTAAACATACTACACACATGCAAACAGAACAGAAGCAGTTATTTCATATCCTTGAGATAAATTTTCAGATGCACATTGACAGAACTTAGTTTAAAATTTTTTTTTCTTGCATGGACAAAGATTTCATCAAGTGAAAAAATATACAGTCCGTTGTTACTTTAATTACAATTTATTCATCAAAATGAAAAGGATTAAGGATCTTTCACTGAGGTACATTATGACCTGAGATGTAAAATTATCTAATCTGTTTATTACTCAATATTTTGAATATCTATAATATAATATTAGAAAATAGAGACATGCTTATGGAAAGATAGACAATTTTGAGCCCTTATACGGAGAAACTCTGTCTAAAACAACAACAACAACTTCTTTTCTAATTAGAATAAGAATGCAATCTATTACCCAACCTGAGGAATGCTTTTTACATTGATTTTATTGATACAATTTATATATACACTATGATCACATTCAACATTAACAGTGTGTACCAGTAAATGACACATCTTGATTCTCATTTTTCCCATTTCCCTGTCCTCACTACAACCTCCCATTTCCTTAAGCTTTGTCTTATTTATTTTAACCATCATATTTTTCTTGTCCTTCTTTACTTCTACCATCCCTTTTCCCTTTTCCTTTTGAATATTTGCTCCTATTTCTTAATACTTATCATACATTTTGGAACACATTTACACCTACATTTTCTAACTGAGGCATTCTTAAAACTGTATTTGGTACTATTAATAATTGTGGTGGGACAAGAAGTTTAAACCAGGATATACATTTAACAAAAACTAGTGTGGGCTCCCAGAAAACAAATAAGAATGATGTTGCTAAACCATACAATGTCTCCTTTTCAGTATCAACATTAAAAAATCTCTAATTTTAGTACAAAATATATCTGTAGTTCTCCTGAGCACTCAGATATCTGTGTTTATATATAGGAGGCTGTGAAATATATGACTGACTTTTTTTCCTCTTGTCTAGTTAGCCTCCTCGAAAGCTTATCCAAATATACATGATGATGCAGGTGTAAAAATCAGCACAGTATACAAATTATAAAATCTCATTTGGTTTTCCTGGTTTTTTTGCTTATTTCCCTTCCACATTTGATTGTTTGGATCATTTTATTTTAAATGACCTTATGAGCCACAGGAAATAACCTGGAATTAAGGTAATAATACAAATCAAAAGTCACTCATCGAGATGACCCTATTTATTCATTTCCACTGTTCAAACTTAACTCTGTAATTCACCACTAAAAACATCTACATGTGCGTTCCCTCTGGCCAGGTCATTCTGTGTCCTGCATGTTGACAATGTAGGTTTCCAAGACTGTTTGTAATCACTCCAGATTTCTGCAGTTGGTTAAACATGTTGAAATCTAGGCACAGTATGGATAAAGCCTACAGAAGCTTGTAATATCTACACATATTATTTAGTTCAAGTAAAGGAAAAGTAATTTTCTTTCTACAAAATAAATTTCTACAATTATATAATTTTTCTAAAAGATAAAAGAACATATTCCAAGCTATAGAAACACTATAGGCTGCCTATAATTATAATGTGCCACTTCTGTGAAATTACCTTAGATCAAAAAGAATAATTCTAGTTTATTACATTGTACTCTGTGTACCATTACTAAATACAGAATATCATATTGGTCTATTCCAAAATGCTCTACAAAAATACGGAAAAAAGAGAGTAATTTGTAAGAATGATTTCAACAAAGAGCCCTAGCTGTGTTATTCTTCCTGGGAACATTTTTTTCTAGACATTTAATTGTAACACACCTGCTTTCTTTCTCAGAAATTCATAGAGACAGAGTGTCCTGGTGTGTTTGGTTCTGAACTGGGACTAAAAGAGCAACTGTCTCTCTATTGTGAATCTGTCTTAGACAGCTACCCCACACAGAACAAAAGCCTTTCCCTACCCTTGCCTTTACTCAGCAGTAGAGAGGTGGTCAGGCTTTCTTATATTTATTTCATGCTGGAAATATGCAACACCTGTGTAGTATACATTGAAAAATATATCAATAGCAAGGAGAGTGTTGTGGACTGAACTGTATTCCACTCAAGATATGTTGAAGACTAAACTTATGGGATGACTGTGTATCTAGACATATGGAGTTTAAAGAGCTAATTAATGCTAAAGATAGTTAACGTTAAGTGAGCTTATGAAGATGCAGTCCTGAGTTCACAGAACCAATGCCTTTGTACAAATGATGGAGAGACACTGGGGGTGCTCAAAGTCAAATACAAGGCTGTGTGAGGACAGAACGACATCATTTCCTATGCAAAAAAAAAAAAAAAGCAACACAGTATACATTTTGATCTTGAAATTTCAGCCTCCAGAACTGTAAGAAATAAATGTCTGATTTGAGCTATCTACTCTGAGATTTTGTTATTGCATCCTGAAAAGATTAAGGCAGAAGAAAAAGAGAACTGTTTGTAATATTTTTTTATCTAATGCTGTGAAAATTCTGTGTGAACTTTAAAAACAAAGCAAAGAGCAGGAAGGCTCCATGTTCTTATAACTATTTCATAAAATAGAATGTAGGAGTATTTAACCTCATGCAAGTTAGTTGTTCACTGGTACTTATACCAATGAGAAAGGAAAGGTTATCCTTTATCAGTGTCCTTGATCTCTAACACTTTTTCCTTTATTGGTGTATTTGAAGCATATTTTCAAATTACATACATAATACATGAATTTTATACACATAAAACACAATTGTTTTCGGCTCTCTGTGGTTTTCCAGCACGTTGTTCTACATCTGATGTAGCACAGATGCATTAACATTGGAAAAACAAGTATTTTAGGTTTTATGATGCTCTGATAAGATTGATTTAAAATCTGGATTTAAAGCTGGATAACTGAACTTCTTCAGTGAGGCCTTCCCTCAAGAACTTTAGTGTATTCTGAGAACAATACACTGATTGTTTAAGGCTGCACAAAATATATTAGGAGTGAGAGGTATTTTTTTCTGGGGGAGTCAAGGCAAATAAGTAAAAGTAGAAGACAGTAAAATAAAGTGAAATAAAAGCCATGAAATACATGTAAACTAACCAATATTTGTGACCAATAATTGATCCCTAGATTTTAAGAGTGTTCTATCAATCTCTTCAAAAAAAATCAGGATATTTTGAAATGTAGAACTTACTTGCTGTTTTAGATGATTGCTTAACTTTCAAAAATTTGATATTCTTTTATTATTATTATTATTATTTTTGAGACAGGGTCTCCCTTTGTGGTTCAGGCTGTCCCTGAGCTCAGTCACAAACTCACATCACAGCAATCCTCATGCCTCTGCCTCCCAAGTGCTGGGATTACAGGCGTGAGCCACCATGTCCGGCACTGTGGTATGTGGTACTGATTGCTGCTGGGCATGAGTCTCCATGCCCAGTATTGTATGTGGTTACCAGGGAATCAAACCCAGGCCCTTGCACTTGCAAGACAGGTGCTGGAACCACTGAGTTACTGCCCTGGCCCAAAAATTTGATATTCTGTAATTTTCATTTTTAATGATGTTCATGGAGAAATTTTGAACTGTAGTATAACAAAAAAATACAAATACTCTGAATAATCCAGTTTTTCTGTCCAGCATTTATATCTTATTGACTTGTGAGAGGAACCTACTGAAAGAAACAACTAGATTGTATGAAATTCAGCATTAGAGGTGGGTGTGTACATACTGGGGACACATTATGGGTACTTTTACCTAGCAATATCATTCTTCTTTTAAATTTAGGGCAGAATATCATCAAAATGGGAAACCTACTTCTATGTTCTCCTATGTTTTCAATTTCTTAGCAAAATGGCAAATTATGATCGATTTCAATACAGTTCAAAAATGATTCCTTTTATACACTGAAGTTCAAGTGAACAGAAGCGTCACAAGTGAGGGAAACGGTACTGAATGTGAATTATTTGGCACAAGAGCCTGAGTTTTAGCCCGGTCAGCACTAAGATGTGTAAAATCACAGGAGAGGTAATCTTGATTGCTAAGGCCAAGCACTCTTTCTTTGTACCTTTTCCCTGGCACATGGCATTAAAAAGCTAGGAAGACAGATGCTATTGATGACACATTCTTCTGTTCCTCCCCTCTATCCATTCCATCTTCAGATTTGGTTGGTTTTTATTTTATTTGTCAATTATCTAACCAGACATGATGAACATTTTAGAGTTTTCCATGATGAATTTGCCATTACTTGTCTAGCCTATTGTAGTAACCCCTTAGTAGGCCCCTCTCTGTCTTTCTACAGTCTACTAGCAGAATAAAATACAAATCTGGTCACCCCTACTAATACTCTTCCCTGACTACCCACTGGTCAAACATGCAAGCATTGACACTCTTCACATAATCTCCCAGGCCTCGGTGGATTGACGTTTGACTCTTTCCCATCATCTCTCCTGCCATGTCCTGTCCATTCCTCCATGATAAAGCTGTGACACAGGGTGTCTTTCAATCCTTCTAATTCCGCTTGATTCTTTTGTCGCTGAGCTTCTCAGTTCATATCCTCCTCTCAAAACAGCACTTATTAGTCTCCCTCACTCATCCACCTGCACTCTTAGTTCACATCTTTATTTAGTGGCAACTTCTTCAGAAATCTTTCAACTAGGCCCCTTTCTTCTTATCAGGTGTTCCCAAAGCAACCTCCATTTATCTTACATTCCATGTTCTACAGTACCGTATTTGTTTTTCTTTTATAAGGATGTCTATATGTAGTATGTCTGTCTATACTAGAGTATATTTGCATATACCCCATAATAGACTATCTCTAAGGTACATACTGTCCTATTACCAATATGTAAATGATAATCAATGACTGATATGCCTCAGTCATCTCACTAGATGTTAATATATTTTATCTTTGTACAGTAATTAATCATTAAATATATAAAATATTTACAGTTGCTTTTTTCTCATTTGAACAATTCCTCATACACAGTAGCCACATTCTAATTTCAACAACTTCATTGTCTCAGAGAAACACAGCAAGATGTCAATTTATATCATTAAAACTGTCAGTGGTATGATGTATTGTGGTACTGAGGTAAGTCTTACAGTGTTTATATATTCATGCGTTTCATTTAGTATTATTTTGCCTGTCTTGTCTATTGAGTCCTTTCTTAAGAAGAGTTTATATATGCATGCAGCTATCTTAATTAAAAGATTAATTTGTCAAAAAAACAATCAAAGCTTGAATTTTGTCAATAATCTCTTATGCTTTAATTATGTATGAATTCCAGGAAACATAATCATGGCTTAAGAGATGTGTCTGACTAATTCAGCTGTACTTCTAGTGTTAGCAAATGTTATAGAAGAGATTTTTTTTAGAGAAATAATAGACATATTTATCTTGAAGTCTGTATTTCCATAAAGAAGAAGATAAAAAGTCAGAGGAATACCCTTAATCATACAATTTTTAAAACAGATCAGAAGGAATTTATAATGCTCTCAGGTAACGCGTACCCTGCCTGAGTTATGTTTGTTTACATTTTATTCATCTACCCTGATTGATAGCAGTATAGTTACTTATTTTGACTAAGTATAAACAAAAGAGACAAGTCTTTAAAAAGACTGTAGAGTTTCAGGCAGAAATAAATCAACCAATTTTATGATTTCCACATTTATTTTACATAAGCTAGAGGGACTTTCATAGTTATTTGATTTTTGTCTGCAACTTATACCTTCTCTCTGTTAGTTTTTCAACTTCTTTCTTGTGTACTATGTATGGAATCCATCTGTCATAATTATAACTAAGTAAAATCATAAGTTGTGTACTCATTTTATTATTTGACATATTGGATATTGTCTATACTTCCATAATTATAAAGTTTAAAAATGGGTATTTTATTTATGAACTATGGCTAATAAACTCTAGGGGGACATATAACTATAATTTTGCAAGATATTAATAAGGTGTTACTGCGATAGTCTAGACAAGTAGTGGTGAATTTGTTATTGCCTTTTAGATTATTAAAATTTTAGAGTATTATAATTTGTATTTAAAATCAAGGTGAAAATTTCACTGTTTTTTCATTAGTGCAATATTCATTTTTCCATATCCAAGGGAAAAACGTGCTTTCTCCTGAATATAGAGCACAGGGTGCTAAATTTCTCAATTGCCCATAAGTCAGAGAGTTCATTAGAGTTGGCTCACCTTGTACTGAGTTAGGTTAACTTAATTGTAGCTATCTTTCCCCATGTTAACAGCAACACTGAAAATAATTTAATACAGTCTGGGGCATTTTTGTCATTCTGTGAACTCCAGAGAAGTCCCAGATGAGCTACAGAAAGGAAGCAATATATGCTTAGGCAGGAGGTCTGCATTTATTAACAGCAAGTGCTCAGTCTGCCACTGTGTAACAGAGCCCAAGATGAATAAATGGTCCATCTTTTTATTCACTTTCACCTTTCCTGAATTTGCTTGCTGGCCCAATGCATACACCACAAAGCTGGTGTGATGATTATTAACTTCTAATGTTGTTGATGTTTTATGTTTTTCATTTTATTAATGTTTATTTACCAGAGGTCGGCGTTACAATTATCATTTATAAGTAAATGGAGTAGGATTCTGAATCTTAGAGTCACAGTTGTATTTGTGGAGAAGAAAACATGAATCTGAGAAGAGAGATGTGGCTTCTCTTCTCCACCTCGTTACCAAGAGAGAAACAGGTTTTTCAGTATTCACTACTCATTTCCATTCTAAGTTTGTCTTCAGTGGTCGCTATGCCTTTTCTATTTAACACTGTTTGTATAAAGCAAGCCAGGAATATTTTTAAACTCTCAGTATGTTTTATAATCTGTTTTTTAAAGGTATATTGGCTATTTCTATGTCAGTTAAGCGTTAGTGACATATACTTTAATTTGACCTTCTTTCAGGAAATAATCAATACTTCCTATCTCTACTAATTGGCCTATTTGCCTTCGTTAATGTTAGAGTAAACCAACAGTGAAGGTGCCATAGCTTTCTCTTCATTTTCCCCCTACAGCTATCAGAAATAGTTGTCTCAAAGGTCAAGTTAACTTCTAAATTAGTTTGGCAAACACTGTATCTATAGGCCATTTGAAAGAAACACTAATATCTCCACCTGAAGAACAGAATTGGGTCACCAGCCACATTAGTGTATCTGAGGCAATTTTTCTTCTGCAGCCTGAAAAAGGAGAACCAAGCAAGAGGCACTAAAAATGCAAAATCTTCCATGATTAGTTTGTGTTCAGGAAAGGAAAATGTGCACCTCTGACATGATTAGTTTGTGAAGCATTATCTATAAAGCTCAGTAAATCATGGCAAATTTTGCAGTTGCTTCTTAGTTCTGCTACCTGAAAATGGTCGTGGAAGTTATGGATTTTACAATATCCAAGCACTTGTTTGGAAACAATTCTCCATGCTCACTCCTGTGGGCCCCTCAAGCGGCTGTAGGTTTATCAGAGCCCTAAATATTGAGCCTTGCCACAAAATAAGAATAACAAGAATTCCTCAAATCCATCATTGATTGACTGCTGATTTCAAACTGCTCCAAACTCAAATGGTAATGAGTTTAATAAAAATTAACATCTTGTAATCTTAATAGACTCCTCAACAAAAGATCAATATTTTTTGATGCTTCATTTCTTTTTTTTTCTTTTTTTTTAGTCTTTATTGGTACATTAAATATACACATCATGATTGCACTCCATAATGGGGATTTGTACCAGTATAAGACACAACTTAATTCTCATTTTTTCCCATAGCCCTACCCACCCTACCAACCCCCCATATACATAAAATTTGTTTCCTTACTTTTTTGCTACAATCTCAACATTGTCCCCTTTCACCTTATTTTACATTGAGCATTTTCTATTTCACAATATATAACATACAATGCTAGGACTCATTTACATCTTTATTTTCTCATACCAGAGAAAAGATACGATATGTACCTATCTGTGCCCTATTTATTTCACTTATGAAGATATCCTCAAGGTATGTCCATTTAAGTAGAAATGATTCAAACTTATCATATTTTATGGAATTAAAAGACTCATATCACAGTGACATATGTGCACCCATGTTTATAGCAGCCCAATTTGTGATTGCTACATCTTGGAAACAACCCAAATGTTCATCCACTAGAGATTGGATAAAAAAGCTGTGGTTCTTCTACAGATGCTTCATTTCTTTTCTGCCAAGTGAATTGTATAGGATCTTTGTCAATTATCACTAAAGAAATGAAGACTCCTGGAAAAAGAACATGGTAGAGGAAAAATGACTAGTTAAAAAATCTATTTACTGTTACTCTGTTACAAAGACAGTTAAAAGCAAATAAGACTAAGATAAAGCAAGAACAGTTTAAGAACAGCTGCAATTCAGGAAGACCCTACATTTCTCTGGGAAAAAGAAAAAAACAATCTATAGGCACTCCCCATTTAGCAAAAGTCATGGCTAGACAACACAAAAGACAAAAATATAAAGTAGATAGTAAAAGGCCAATCACCAAATGATAACAACACTTAAATAAATTACAAAAATCTAAAACAAAAGCAAAAGTACTTTGGTTTTAGAAATCCTACCTTGCGAATGACACACAGTGATGGCAACTAACACATAGCCAAACAAGTGGGTGGGGGCAGGGTTGCAACATAAAGAGGTAATTTCTTTTAATACATTTTAGGCTTTAAGACCAAATAAGTACATGCATGATTTTTTTTTTTTTTTTACAAATGTATACTCCAGTGTTTTACTAATTTTGTCCACAAAATTAAAAACCAAAGGTTGTTGGTATCCGCAATTGGGAGATTGCTTCTTTTATATATCAAATAAGAACAAAATGAAGAGCAGTCCCAGGAAGTAAAAAGTATACCAAGAGTGTGAGAATAGACACTGGGGAAGTGAGGAATGATATACCAGAGCTTGTGGCCAGCATGATTATTAAAACTGTTTGCCACGTTTCAACTTTCAATGCCTTAAATTTAGTGTCCAGAAGGTAATAAGGGATTAAACAAAACTCTACCTAAAAAAATCAACAAAGAACTTTATATTTATTCATGGATCCCTCACAATCCCATGATCCCTAAATATTCCACCTCTTAATACTGTTAATACTGTTCCATTGCTGATTATGTTGGAACAGAAGAGTTTTTGGAGGACAAAACATTCAGACCATTGCTACTACACAAATGATTATTGTTAAAATTGTGTCCAAACTTAGTCTCCATTAAAATGGCGCACCCTTTCACATCAAAACCACTATATCTCAGCCATCGACACTGAAATTTACCTCACACTCTAAATTTCTTCCCAATTTTATTTCTATTGTCTTTTCCAAAACATATATTTGATAACACACTTTCTCTATCTCCTTTCCTTCCTTCCTTCTCTTATTACCACGTTGACTTGTAATATAGATGAGGAAACTAAAATCAGAGAAGTTGGTTCACTCTCCCATGAGCACAGAGGGGTAAAAGATAACTGATTATAGATTTTAATTCAAAGATTTTTGCTCCTCTGTTGTAGCTTTCTGTTAGTTTTCAATGTTATGTAATTTCCATGGGTCACCCAGCAAAGACATTCATTAACTGTGAGTGAATATTTGTGAAATTTACACATATATTTCATCTCTCTTATGCTGAAAAAGTATCCAATCTATTCCATGGCCTCATAGTAAAACATGTTTTAAAATGACTACCACATAACCGTTCATTTTAGGCTATGAAACAAACATACCGCTGTACCTGCAGAGTAAATTGATGTTTTCCTTAATGGTACTCTTTTGTTACTTTTCTCTGTGAACTCAAGGGTTGTGTTTTAATGCAGTGATGTTTACCAAAATGTATAAGTAAATAAAAGATGCAAAGCCCAGTCCTGCAGTACAACTAAAATGTCTTTTGCTAGAACGCAATTACCTTACTGAAAGATTAAGCATTTTGCCCCAGTATCTTCCATACGTAGACTCACTGTGTTGTTATAGGAAATTTATGAATTATCTGTCACACAGACAAGAAACTGATTTACACAAATACTACCTTTCAGATACACACACATTCACACACACTCACACGTACACATGTAAACCTCACAGTTCAATGCTTGGGACAAACTGAAAGTGGTTAACTCTATATATCACCCATGGTAGCTGTTGATTGTTCCTTATGAATCAAAATTTCAGCACCTGATACAAACTTCATTTTATCCCCGTACTGAATTAATGTGCTGAATTCTAATTTAAAATGCTGCTTTGTTTGGAGGCTTGATTATAGTTCTTTTTTTCTAATAAAGCATAAAGCTTGGTGACAAACAGCTATTTTCCCATAATCAATATAGGGGTGTGTATTCTATTCCTAAATTCACTGCTCCTCAAATTGGAAAGCTGTATTCTACCTGTCCTTAGTAAAATCACACTCTATATCTTCTCTATAGCGATAGTATCTTACACAGAAAATTTTTATAGTTTCCCCAAAACACAAGTCACAGTCCTCCTTAATCACATGCCTATGGAATCAATATGAAAATTTACCTAGCTGGGCTAGAAACATATTGAAATAGGACACATTGATTAGATATGGAAAAACAAGGTATAAAAAGTGGCAGTAGAATAGTAGAAACCAGAACACTGTTGTTCATATTACAAAATGAAATCATCATTTTTGTGCTTGGAACTAATAGCAACTCTTTCATGTGGTAAAGACTAGAAATAGTAGTGAGTCATATTAATATATCTGAAATGATCTAAGTTTGATTTTCCAGTTAAACCACTTAGACTAATCTAACCAAAACAATACAACAGCTTAAAATTTTCTAATAAGGAAATGTTTCAGGACCATGGCAAAGGCATCAAGGTCCACTAAAAAGTGATAGGTATTATCTTTAAATATGTAAATATCTTTAGTCATTTACATTATAAGGCTATTAGCAATTTATTGTCAACATATTTTGAAAACATCTAAAATAGGCAGATGCAAAGGAAAGTCGTCAATAAATTCCACCTGGATGCTAAACATTCTTTTATATATCTGCATATATAGAAAATTATTTTAAATAATGACTGAGTCGAATAATACAAGCTAATACAGACCTTGGCTTTTTTGTCTAATATAAGGTATTTTTATGCATGTGTGTTTCCCACATTCTTTCTTGCTTCTTTTTTTGCAAAGTCCTACAACTCCAAACACTTCAGCATATACACTCCAACACTTATTTTACTAGAAATGGAGTTGTCCTATGCAAGCTTAGACATTTTTTTTTCTAACAAATTCAGTACTTGTCTTCTCAAATCATCTAAAAGTAATCTTATTATGTGGAAGTAGACATATTTTTATGTGCTTATCCACCACGACAGGTATTTTCTTTCTGCATATAATTCATTCACCATGCTCTTTGGTTATTTTCCAGAGCTTCCCACAGTCATTACTCATTTACTTTATCACATATATGTTCCTCATTTGACTCATAACCTGTTGGCCTCTGTGATGTGAATAATAAAAGTTTCCTCCTAAAATGGCTTTACAAGCAAAGTGTTTATGTTGCTTAACCTTACACCTCATTTTCTATCCTGATGCTATCCGTAGAAAGACTTTAATCATAATCCTCACTGTGAAAGTATATACTCATATTTCCTTCTCCAACTTTCATGATTCCCTTGCTAAACCCACCACCAGTTATCAGAGAGCAGAGGACGTGAGCCCTACTGGCCTTCTCTGTGAGCACAAAAGAGAAAAGCTATGTTCAGGTGACTGCGTACCGCAGGTTCTAAGGCAAACTTAATATGGCCAAGGTTAAATTGTGCACTAACATGTGTACTGATGGATATTGGAAAGCAAGTGAGTCTTCTTTGATTGCTCATGCTCCTATCTGGGTGAATAAAGGCAAGATGAACCAGAAGCCAGTGGCTCCTCTGCCACCTAAAAGGAGAGAGCCCCCTGACGCCAGAAAGATAAACTGACTCTGAGACTCCGTCCTTCCTTCTCTTTGGCCCCTGGGATGTGGGTGAACAATTTAGCAAGTCTAAGGCCAAGAACATGGTTGGATCAACTACATATGGTGCCCAATGTTAGGCTCAGGAGCAGTCTCAACTGCAGATAGTTATTTTAATGTAAAGTTTACATCAGATTTATAGCTTTATTTCTTTCTAAATGACAAGTGAATTATTAAACATTGTTATTTTAGTCTAATCTTTCCTCTTCAGATTTAAAAGTCCATATTTTATTCTTTAAAAATTTAGTTACCTTTGTCAGTTTCTTATAAGTTACACTATTTCACTTATATTGGAATAAATAGAGTTGCATTATTTTGTAGCACATATTAATTGGGCAAATTCATTATCTCATTTAAAAAGAAAAATCCTTTCTATCCTCATATTTTTTCTTTTAGAAAAACATTATTTCCATTTTGTAAAGGTAAAGAATCCACCAACACTCAGTGACGATGGCATTCACAAGGTACTTGTCAGGAGATTTTTAATCAGAAGTAAGTGGCTCCTATATTGAAGAAAGGCAGGGAGTAAAGACAGAGGAGTGGGGGGAACAGGGGAGCAGATGGTCTTATATAGACCCAAGGGTTAGCAGCTCTTAGGTCAGGGCTGAAGTAAGGGAACCTTAGCCTATCAGATGCTATAAAGTTCGTGCCTTGCAAGAAGCTCAGTTCCGATTGCTTCTAGCTGATGTGGATTCTGGGAAAGAGCAACTTTATGGCCAGGGGTGGTGCTATGGGAAAGGGTGAAGAACGCTGAAGAACCATGCAAGATGGTGTGCCATATCGTTGTCACACTGTGTCCTAGGGTCAGCTCTCAACCCTTCTGGGCTGAAGACTTATTGTTCGGTATCATCGAGGGATCTGTTTCTCAGTTCCTGCATCAACCAAGATCATGAAACTGATCAAAATGCCATTTTGTTGATTTGTAATATGATGTGATCATTGTATTCTCTGCTAGTGAGGGTCCATTATTGATTTTCAGTGAGACATTCTCCTTTTTTTTTTTAAATTATATTTATTGGTACATTAAATATACACATCATTCTCCTTTTAATTACTCAGATTCCATTAACTTTATTCTTTTCTTTAAAAAATTCTATGTGAGAAAGTGAATTGTAGTCGAACATTTTCCTACTTACCTTAGAATCAGGAAACTGCATGGTGTGAATGTGTGTGTATGTGTGAGTGTGTGTCAAATGGCCATTGCTCCTTTTCCCAGTGCATCATTTACACAATCTAAGGGGTCTTGTCAAGAGATCAGCAGAGGTAGTATGTGGGGTAATGCTGCTCACAGCATGGATGGACACTGACGATCAAGCCATCCTGATCACTGGTGCTGGGTGCAGAATGTCATTATTTTAACCCTATGCTGCTTTGCCCAATGAGTCTCATTCTGACAAGCTTATTATATCAACCAGTCTGCTATTTCTATGGGCAGTTTTCTTTCTTATAAAAACACATTTTGTTTTATCTCTATATGTTTGCAGTTCATTTAGTTTACAATCATCTGGGAAAATGGTTACATATACATACTACAGATTATCTTTTTTAAAAAAAAATCTTCTTCCCCTTCTCTCCTTTTACCTCCCTCTTTCTCTAGTTCTCCTATCTTGTTGTTCATTCTTATTGATATTGTCTTCACTTATGTTATATCATATAAAGTTTATATTAATTGGGATTACTAGGTTCGTGTATTTGGCATATCTTTATACTTTTTTGTTTTGTTTTTATTTTTGTTTATTGAGACAAGGTCTGGCTTTGTGGCTCAGGCTAGCCCTGAACTCATTATGTAGCCTGGGCTAGCCTTGAACTCACAGTAGTCCTCCTGCCTCTGCCTCCTGAGTGCTGGGATTACAGGTGTGAGGCATCATGACCAGCATTGTGGTATGTGGCACAGGGCATTGAAATTCAGGACTTTGTACTTGCCAGGCAAACATTGGAAGCCTTGAGCTAAATCCCCAGCCTTGGCATATCTTTATTTTTCTCATTTCCCCTTCCCCTCTTCCTCATTCCTCACTCTTGTTCTCTTGGACCACTTGGCTCCTGCAAAAGATCTATCCTCTTGTCCCTTTCTATCCATCCTTTGTCATTTATTTTGTTTGTAGTTTGTCTCACTCAAATGAGAGATACTCTGTAGCACCTAAGCTTGTGTGTCTGGTTTATTTCACTCAATATTGCATCCATTTCCTACCAATGACTCCAATATGTTATTAGTTTTTGTTTTGTTTTGGTTTTGGGGTTTTTTGTTTGTTTGTTTGTTTTTTGAGACAGAGATCTCGGTTTGTAGTTCAGGCTGGCCTTGAGCTCAGCCTCAAACTCACATCACAGCAATCCTACCTCTGCCTTCCGAGTGCTGGGATTACAGGCATGAGCCACCACTCCCAGCACTGTGGTATGTGGTACTGATTGCTGCTGGATGTGAGTCTCCACACTCAGTATTGTATGCGGTTAACCTGGGATCAAACCTGGGCCCTTGTGCTTTCAAGACTGGCACCAGAATCACTGAGTTAAAATCCTGGCCCTTGAATGAGTTATTCTTTATAGAAAAGTAATAAACTAATATATACAAATGACATGCTTTCTTCTTCCAGTCATCTGTTGGTGGGTATACAGGCAGCATCCAGGATTTAGGTACTATTCATTGTGCTGATATAAACATTGATGTGCATGTATCACTCCAATGAAACTACTTAAGCTCTTTGAGGAAGATACTGTCTCTTTACTTCTTCACTATTTTTACAAGATTTAGTCCCCTGTTAATCAGTGATTATCTGCAGATCAACAGCATCAGCCTATCATAGGAGCTTGCTGTGCACACAGACTTTTAGGTCCCATTGCAGAGGTACAGATTCCAAACTTACATCCCCAGTTTGATTCATCTGTACGTGAAAGTCTGATAAACACTGGCTAGTCCATGATGACTTGATCTTATATTCTGACATTAAAAATAATAATCATACAGTCCCAGTTGTAGACACATAGGGGCACCCTACTATGGCCTGCTTACAATGATAATAGAAAATACCATGGTATGTATATTATTAATAGTATGGAGAAGAATGTCTGATTACTTACAATGAAAATAGCCATCAGTACCCAGAAATAGGTCATACAGTCTAGTTAACTTTTTAAATTATGATATAAAGTCTCTCTCAAAACCAAGAAAATAATGAAAATCCACTTAGGATTGATTATATTTGTAAATATCATTTTTTACTACCTCTGTTAAAAGAGTTTAAGAAGAATGTTTAATTTTCATGTCAGATCAAGCTCTGAGGTCATCATGTTTTACTTCACAAATTTCTTAATTTTTTTGTGAAACTAATCCAACATATGTAAAGACACCGGCTTCAGTTTTAGTAATTTCTTAAGTTCTTTAAGGAAGAGAACAAATAGAATAGCTACTTATAGCAAGTCATTTAAGAGTGAAAATGATATGATATTTAAACAAGATCTTGCTATAGTAATCTCTGTGTTATTTAAATGCATCAGGGCCTTTGAAATTCTGCCAAAGAATTCTTTGTATCACTAAGTCACTTGATAGGGCTTTTCAGAAGTGTTAGCAATTATCAACTATCCTTACATAGCATGTCCATGTTTTAAAAATGAGGAAAATGGAGAGAAAGTGGACTGAACATGGTCTTTCCCTGGGGATGACTAAAAGATGTTTATTGACTGGTTACATGATTAATCACTTTTTATATCAACTAAGTTTTCCTTTTGTGTATGAGCTAAAAGCCAAGATTTTTTAAACATTCAGAGGAAAAGAAAAAAAATAAAAATGCAAAATGTCTACAAGGGATTGGAAGCTCTTTTCATCTTTGTAAAGTAAATCAGATTATTTTATAATATTCAGGGAACACAGACACCATTGTTTTTTTTTTTTTTTTCCAAATATAGGCCCAGAAATCAGAGGTTTCTACAAACACTATGTTTTGACCTGTCAATGCAAAAATAGCTACCTAGATACACTCCTGTCCTTTTATTATTGCCAGGGAATCTCATATTGAAGAAAATTGCTATGTGTCTTAGTTCATTTTGTGTTGTGAAAACAGAACACCAAGAGCTGGGTTATTTATAATGAACAGAAATTGATCTGGATCATGACTCTGGAAGCTTGGAAGCCTCAGAATGTGGCACCTGCATCCAATGAGCAAGCAAAGGCGTGTGTGTGTGTGTGTGTGTGTGTGTGTGTGTGTGTGTGTACGTGTGCGTGTGTGTGTGTGTTTTCCAGGGTAGAAGCGAGAAGGGGAAAAGGACATTGGAGCAAAGGAGCAAGAAGTTGCCACTCTCAGGTTTATAGCAAGGCTACTTTGATGGTTATTAACTCACTCCTGCAAAAAATGATATTAACCCATGTATGAAGGACAAGCCTTTAATTACAACCAACTCCTAACACTATTCCATTTTCACACTTTCAAAACAGCATTAGGTAAAATTCCAGGTACCATTGGTGACATCAGTACAGAACTTCAGAGGTACTTGGGGATACAGGCAGGCAGCATCCCTGTAGAATGAGATCTGCATTAAATTTTATATTATTGAACCTACTCATCCAATTTAACTAACTTCTGCTGTACACAGTACTGAATTAGATACAGTAAATGGTCAAATAATTTGTTGTAGGAAGGAATAGAGGAAAAATAAAAAGCAACAAGTAGGAAATGTGGTTAAATGTTGTAATTTAGATAAGTCTTCTCTGTAAAATCTTAATATCATTTTTACTCCTAAGACTCATTCTCTTTTTCAGAAGCCAAAGACATTTTCAGTTGCACACAATTAATACAGATAGTATTGAAAGATCATGATAGGAAAGTTTAATGATGTGAAGTTCACTGAGATGAAAGAGCAAAAGAAATGAACCATCTCAAGTCCACTCAGAAGAGGAAAGTTACAAAAAGAATTATGTAGGGGGAATGATCATTCTCTTACCACATTGTAGGTCCCCATGAAGGTTCTCTTCCTCCTGCCCCACCCAGAAAGACGTAATCATGGGAGACACAAGGACCTGTCTTCAAATGTGGACTTTGGAATAGTAAGAGATCAACAATAGTCTCACTTAATACTGTCAACTTCTTTTGATGTACGATTACATCAACCAGAACTCTCCCAGTAAGCCCGAGTGTCCAAAGAGTAAACTGGCCACTCTCACTCACTTAGAATCGATTAAAATTATGTTATATCTTCCATACTTTAATACCTAGGGCAAAAAGTTAAATAAATTTCAAAATTATATGAATGAAACTCATATTTACCATAAATTGAAAATATATAACTCTAACACTAATCACCAAAGAAAACAATTTAAAAGTTCTAAAGTTTAAAACGTTATCAACAAATAAGTCAACAAGCAAGAGATATACTAACGTAAAATAAATAAAAAGAATAGAAAATACATATCTGAAGGGAAGATTCTATCATTCTATTTTTTAAACTGAGCTTAACATATCATAGCTAACTATGAACTGACCTAACATTTTCTCAACAATGTTCTTATGATCAGAATTGCTATAATACTGTTTCTTCTATTTCATTTCATGAGAATTGTTAAGATTTAAAGTGTTCATGAAGATGTAAGATCTGCACAGCCTGAAGTTGTTGACATGTGTATCTGTTCTTAACTCACAATGTGTCCACCATGTCTTCATAGAACAAAGTATGTATGCACACACACACACATGCCTTGACTTTCAGTGCCACCAGGCTTTTAAATCTATCTATATGTGATGAACAATACTACATCTTTCTAATATTTCAGCTCAAGTTTATTGGAAGTATATTTTCCCCATTCCAAGTGCTAACCAGGCCTGAACTTGCTTTGCATCCAAGATCAGATGACATCGGGTGCATTCTGGGTAATATGGCTCTAGAGTGAATGTATATTTTCTATAAGCTCAATGGCAAGTTTTAAAAATTGGCTTGGAAGGGCAGTATGTAAATACTTGTATGTCTCTCCAATGTCTTCCTCCCCTGCTTCACCAAAACGTGACAGGCATATGCAAAACAGATATGCCACAAGCCACGAATGTTGAGTTTCAGCCGGAAGAGTGTTTCCCTGTAGTCAGACTCTGAAAGATATTTGACTTCATAAAACCACTGAGATTTTTTTCTGGGATGCTACAATGTAACCCTGACTTTCCTTATTAAAACACATTAGTACTAATTATTTTACTATGTTATGCGATCTGCTATGCGATCCTGTAACATCAGATAACTTCAAATAACAAGGATTTCCAGGACAGTTTGCATTGATCAATCATAATTTTCCCTAGTATTGGGCAAAGTTTTATACTTGGCCTCTTTTCTATGCTTTCAGAAATTGAGTTAACCTACCTAGATTGGAGAAATATTACATTCGGGAAAGGGAAAGCATATATTAATCTGTGGGAAATAAATGTTTCAGAATAGTTTGTAAATATTGTAATTAACATTAGCTTTCTTTTTCTTTTGTCCAAGTGAATCTGTTGAGTTTGATATTTTGCTGATACTCTTCTAGCATAATTTTCTCAGCCTACTTGTGCTCTGCTGCAAAAAATGGGTCACTCCCTAGGAACTCAAAGCTAGACCCTTTTTACAGCTTTTGATATTAGCAATTGGCTATTCTCTGCTCCTGTGACAGTATGACAGGTTTATTCTGGGATGATAAATTGAATAGGTTGGTTCGTATTTCACACACAAACACCCTAAATGTAAAGGTTAGCAATCCATTTTTTTGAATTGAAGGTGCCTCGGAGAGCACACTTTTGTGCATTTTTGAGGGTACTTGGGACTTTAGATCCCTTGGAGGACATTCTGAAATGGATGTCAGCACTTCCTCTGAGCTCTTTGTGCATGTGTTGTTTTTCAGTCACAGATTAAAAGAGGGAGAATTCAAGTAGATTCTATTAGCCCTTATGTGAGACACCCTTCTTTCTTCTTTTTTTTTTCAAAGTTAAATTGATGTTTCTTTTCTTTTTATATGGGTATGCAGGAGTAAATACTGGAAAAGTTATTCTTTGAAGAAGAATATGATGCCTACTATTGATCTGAATCAGATAAAATTATCCATAGACCCTCACTCTCTCCAATGCTGAAAGGCCATTTATTTCCAAGAAAGATCAGTTGACACAGACTTTTATCCCTCCAGGAGAAGATAGCTTCATAGCCTGAAGAGAGAACTGCTCAGGATCTGGAAAGATGGGTCCCGTGGTGTCTTTGTGTCCCTCTGTTCCAGCTTCTAACATGGCTGGCTCTTCATAGGAAAGAATACAAAAGAAGACTTGATCTAGCTCTAGGTAAGAGGAATATTTTCACAGTTGTCAGATAAAAAAGGTAGGCAGGATTGAAAATATAGCCCTTTAATGTTTAGAAAATTATCCTGCCCTGAGTTTGGCCTTTGCAATGCTTCCTGTGTTTAATATTCTGTCCCATACTTGATCTCAGTCTCCATTTTCCAAGATTCAGCTTTATACACCATAAGAGTTAAGGAAATATTTCCCTGAATATGTCCATGTCCTAATGCTGAAATCTTTGAATATATTTTGCAATGTTGCAGAAAAAAAAAATAGCAGATATGATTACACTGAAGCTCTTGATAGAGGAAGAGTATAAAAGATTATGGGGCCCATTCTAATCACAAGTCTCTAAAAATTACAGAACCTTTCTCACTAGTGATCATACACAGATGTGAATATACAAAAATAATCAAAAGACAGGCACACTTCCGATTTTGAAGACAGAAGTAGGAAGTATGTTGAAAGGAATATGGAAGACCTCTACAGGTTGGAGATAAATTCTGTCCTGGAGGCCAGAGAAGGCTTAGGCCTGAAATATTGATTTCAGCACAGTGAGACCTGTATCAGATTACTAACACATAGAGCTATATGATTATAAGATAGTGCTTCTTTAAGACAATAGGGTTATAATTTGTTTCATTAACCATAGAAAACTAATACATAAACACAGAGGAAAAATCTAATTCTTATTGTCCTAATGAAAAAATTCTTTCTAGGCTATTTTTTTCCTTTATAGAAGAAGAAGTTTTAGTTTGTCTTCCAAAGCCTACATTTGTTTTTCTTTTGTTCTTTTCCATACTTCACCTAACTAACAATATACAAAGTTAAGCATGTAGGGGTTTACAGCACATATCCACCATTATTCAGATGTTACACAGTTAATCAGATAAGAGAAACAGCAGAATGGTTAGGCCAAGATCTGAATTTGGGAAGGTGAAAATATCTCTGGAATCCTGGTTCTGCATACTATCATCTGTATGTCATTTGTCCAGACATGTAATTTTTCTAAACTTATTTTCACATGTGTGTATTGGGTAAGAGTGGGGATTTAATCTAATAAATTCTTAGAATCCTTAGCATCAGATGATTTGCAATCGTTTTTTATGGTGATGGCTGTTGCTGTCACTCATTTTCTGCACACAAGCAAATAAAGAGAAATGATGAACCAGTTTTGTGGGCTTACTTCCTCCATAAAGGCTCGTTCTACTGCCCATCAGTGCCTCATGAGTCCACAGGTAATCCTGTTCATCTGTGCACAACTTCTTTTGATTTTGTATCCTACTTTCCCACTACATATTTTTGCAATCCTGATTTCTGAAAGAAAAACATCAACCATATTTCACTTGCATTATATGTTAAATGATTTCCCCCTTCCTGCTGAATCATTAATGATGCGGACAAATCCAGCATCCTCCATAAACACAAAACTTTTGATGTCTTCCTTCTATTCTTTACAATGAATTAGATTGCAGGCAATAACCATGTCCCCTATAACATTACAATAAATATACACTTCCTGGAAATTGGTGAGAATATTGCCTAATTTCTTTTATGGATAAACAAATCCCAGACTCTTGATAACTCTGTTGACTTTGATTACAATGGTTAATTTTCACAATGGAAACGTCAAAATCATGTATATAAGGAGTTAGAGATTCATTTAACCTGATTTCTGTTTTAAAATCCTATTAACGGACTTGACAGACAGCCTCAGCTTGCGACCCATATATTATAAATCAGTAATCACTGTGGAGTGCAATGATTAGCCCAGTCTTTGTAGCTAACAGCAGATAAAGCTATCAGTGTGATGGCAATTTCAAAGAGCTGTGTACTTGCTCTTTTTTTCCTCATAGCAAAGCCTGGGAGCTCTCTGTTCTCTCCCTTGCTATTTAATTATATCTATTTCACACTGATTCTGCAGTTTGGGCTGCAAGACAATTATATTTTCACTGGTTAGGCCCGGTTGTATTTTGTACATATTTTCTTTAAGTATGACAGTCTGAATTGTACCAACATAAGTAAGCTAAGCATTCATCTGATGTATACCTACAGAAGAAAGCTGAGCTTTAGAAAACATAGCACAAAAAAAGAAATAAGACAAGACGTAGCTGTGTTAGTCAGCTTTCCCTTACTGTAATCAAGATCTGAGATGATCAACTTAAAGAGAGTAAAAGTTTATTTTGGGCCCTAGTTTTGGATGTTTATTTTGCAACCCAAAGACACATTCTCTTTCATGCATGGAATCAGAAATAACATACCTCAATTAACTGATGCAACTAACATTGTCCACAATAATTTTTTAAATTATTTTTATTTATTTATTTAGTTTTTAGTTTTTAGTTTTGAGACAGGATCTCGCTTTTGTGGTTCAGGCTGGCCCTGAGCTCAGGCTCAAACTCACATCATGGCAATCCTCCTGCCTCTGCCTCCTGAGTGCTGGGATTACAGGCGTGAGCCACCACGCCCAGTACTGTGGTATCTGGTACTGGTTGCAGCTGGAGTGAGTCTCCACGCCCAATATTGTTATGTGGTTACAGGGGATCGAACCTGGGTCCTTGCGCTTGCAAGGCAGGTGCCGGAACCACTGAGCTAAATCCCTGGCCCCACAATAAATTTTTTAAAAATGAGAGAGCTACAGATTAATACTTTTATTAAACACTGGCTAAAATCCTAAATAAAATCTTAACAAATAGAATTCTGCAGTGTATGAGAAAGATAACATGAAGAAGTATTTATGCAATTTTCATAAGATAGGTTCAACATTTTTAAAGCATTTGATGTAATTCATTATATAAACATTGTGAAAAATGTGAGTGTACCAATATATGTAATAGCACATGATGAAATTAACATCTGCTCTTAACAAAAACTCTACTACCTAGAAATAGAAAGTATGTATGGCAATTTCATGATTAGTTTTATGAGACACAGTACCCAGATATTTACTCAATTATTATTCTTGGTGTTCCTAAATGAGTATTTGTTTTCACCTATTAATGTTTACATAGAGAGACTTTGAGTGAAGCAGCTTAACTATCATAAGGTGGGTGAGATTCATCAGTCTGATCAAATGAGAGTTTAACAGAATAGACCGAGCTCCCTCAGCAAAGAAGAGATTCTACCATCAGAGAGCTTTTAGCTTCAAATTGGAAGACATCCTACCCCGCCCCCCATGCTGGGTCTGCATCTTGCCAGTCTACCTTCACATTTGAGATTAACAGCTCTCCACAACCACAATCGGGTGACCAATTCCTTAAGATAAATATCAATCTATCCCTACCTCTGGCAACTGACAACACACACACACACACACATACACACACACACACACACACACACACACACACACACAGAGAGAGAGAGAGAGAGAGAGAGAGAGATTTTATTGACTTTGCTTCTCGAGAGACAATGATTAATACAGAAGGGAACTTTTGTAAACCAATAAACACTGTGTACTCAAAGCTGACAACTAGCCTCATACTTAATGGTGAGACAGTAAACACATTTTGAGCACTTTTTCTGCAACTGGGGAACAAAGTAACTGTGTCTTATCTCATCAATCTTATCTAACATTATATTGAAAGTCCAAGTTATTCCACAAGGAACAAGAAAATAAATAGACATCACATAGATTGAGAAGAAAAACAAATTATTTATCTTTGCAAATGGCATGATTGTTTAGGTTGAAAAATATAAAAGTACCTATAAAAACTGGAAGACAAATTTATTCTATAATTTTTATATTTAACTTTATTACATAAAACATAATAATCAGACATATAATATTTGAATAAGGTTAAATGTATTTGTTTCCTGAAATTTTTTGTGAAGTACATTAACTGTTACCTACAGTCACATTTGTTTATCCTAATTGCTCCTTACTATTTATTGAGCATCCTCTACCCATTCTTCCCCATTCTCCTTACTCTTCAGCTTCTGATACCCACTCTTAATTCTGCAAAATATACTTTTTATGTTCCACATATGCATAAGATAATGTGGTACTTGTCTGGATTATTTCACCTAATACAGTGATTTCTGCTTCCACTTAAGTACTACAAAAGACAGAATTTCATTGTTCTGTACAAATGAATTATTTTCCATTATGATCTTGTTTCCAAACCATTCATTGTTTAGTGAACATGATCCAAGAAAGAAACACGTTACTAGAGTTAAAAGTTTTATCTATGAACATACTGCTAAAGAAATAAAAGGCTGGCCCGAAACTGTGAGGGATATTTTAAAATTAATATTTAAAAATTTTAAAATCAGACAATCTAACTGTTCTCTTTGGTACTGAGAAATGAACCCAGAAATTTGGAAATGTTAAAAATATGCTCTATACTTAGCTATGACACCAAAGCAAATCTATTATTTTAAACAAGCAAGAGATCATATGTTATCCAAAAATTTATATATAGCACATGTAATATTAGAAGATGTGTTGAACCCAAGAGTAAATGCCAATTATGTGTCAGTGTGGGTTTCTCAAGTGTGATCCTGTACCATAGGGTGTTGCTAGTGTGGAGGGATATGCATGTATAGGGTAAAAGTTATTAAAAAAAAAAACAACCCTAAATAAACTCTACTCTAATCACTTTTCTTAGGGCCAAAAACTGTTCTAAAAAGTAAATTGTATTTTAAGAAAAAAATGTACACAGCATTTCTTGTCACTGGGGAGGTGAAAATTGAAAAAACAATGAAATGTCATTCCACACCTATTAGAATGGTTATAATCCAAAAATAGTACATATTTCCAGTTGTTGGCTATGATATAGAACAACAGAAGTCCTCAAATATTGCTAGTAGGATGTGTAGTGATGTGGACTATTTTGAATATGGTTCAACATTTTCTTATAAATCTAAAATGCCTTACCATACACTTTTATATTCATAATCTTCATTATACACTGAAATGACAGTATATTATTAAAACTTTATGCAATATTTTATGAAAGATTTATTTATAGTGACCAAAATCTAGAAATAACCAAGATGTCCTTAATACAATAAGGCATGAGAAGACTGGTGCTGATATACACTGGAATAAATTATCAAGTCATAAAACAAATGAAATAATGTATATTGTATTATTGAACTAAAAAGATTCTGGAAAACTTGAAGTATGGAATCCAATTTCTATGACATTTTTGGAAAACCAAAATTATAAATCCATCATATCAGTGGTTTCCAGGGTTATACAGAGTGGTTATTTTAAATAGGTCCAACGTAGAGAACTTTTTAGGACAGTTACACTACTGTGCACTACACTGGACTACAATAATAGTAGATAAGGGATATAATTTCTTTGTTAAGATCAATAGAACTTTGTAACATAAGATAGAAAGTTTTTTAAGAAGTGTCTATTTAAGTGCCCAGGGACTCTGGGTGAAATGAGCACAGTGCCAGAAGGTAAGAATATATGAAACATTATTAAAAATGTATGGAAGAACTTCACTAAAAAAGAAGTATGAACAGGTGCTAACCTTCGCAGCACTGTAAATAAATGGAAACTATGAGACTACAAGGCAAAAGAATTATGTATAAGAAATAAATACCAAGTATATTAGGTGACACTATCATTTTCCAGTTAAACAAGATGATGGTGGGTACAAGTTGAGGGGGACAGAGAATGTGAGTGTTGATGAACCAATATATGTTCTTACTCCATCTGCTGAGAGATCCTGAAAGAAACCACACTGATAGGAACAACAGTGATCCTATTTGAGCTCTAGGTCTTGGTCCCTTATACCAATAAATTGTATCCAGCATCTTTGGAGAAATGTCTGATTGTAAAGCTGAGACACAGCCTGAACCTACAGCACTTGTACAACTGTAAGCAAATATAAAACACACATACACAAAGATATAAGGAGAAGGGAACCGAAAACTGTTTCCACTGGCCAAAGCTGGAACAAACTGAGCAGTGGAATAAATACTGTAACATCACTTTATGTCTAAATTGAAAATAATTGTCTATAAATACATATAATATTAAACAGTGTATACACAAAAAAATAAAAAGTGGGCAAATCTCCTGTTCAGAAGAGGTTGAACTATTTTAAGTATTTCTCTCAAAAAGGAAACATGCTCTTACACACTTTACTTAGTGCCTGAGCATAGTGACTCCTTTCAAAGAACACACTATGAGGACAAAGAGGGAGAATAACTGGACAGTAAAGAAATCCACCAACACTAATTTAACTAGTTGATAGTGAAACTGACCATCAATAGGTATTAGAGAAGTAGAAAATATTTAAAAGGAAAGAATGTAAGGGTTAATAATGAGGGGAAAGTGAATGTGGTAATAAAGAAAAAAGACAACAAAGATTGTGTATAAAGGGGGTGGGAGAGGCAGGGTGGGGGGGAAGGGAAAAAATGAGAATCAAGTCATGTCATATTCTGGTACAAACACAATGCTGAATGCAATTATGATGTGTATTCATAATGTACCAATAAAGATAATTTTAAAAATAGGTTTTAGGTCAGCCTGGAATAGTGACATATGGCTGTAATCCTAGAATTTGGGAAGCTAAGGGAACAGAATTGCCCCCATGAGACAGAGTCTTGCTTTGTAGTTTTGTAATTCAGGTTGATTGTGAATTTAGCAATTCTTCTGTCACTGCCTTCTCACTGCTTGGATTACACGCATGAGCTACCACACCCGGGATTGTTGTGGAATTGTATGTAGTTACTGGGGATTGAACTTGGGATCTTATGTTTGCAAGGTAGGCGCTGGAATCACTGAGCTAAATCCCTAGCCCAGGATCACTGTAGTTTTGAGACTAGCCTTGGCTTTGTAATGACTTCAAGGCCAGCCTAAATAACATAGTGAAACTCTGCCCCCCCACCAAAAAAGCAACAAAAATATGGTGATATGTCATGTTGATTGTATATACCTCCTGTGATGTAGCACCTTATATGTGTAGCCCTTCCTAAACTTCAGCAACCCTAATCTAACTGTAAGAAAAATATTATACAAAGCTAAACTGGAGAATAGTTTACTTAGTGCCTGACTGGTCATCCGCAAACCTGTCCAGGTCCTCAGAAGTTGAATCTGACTGAGAAACTGTCACAACCAAGAGAATCCTAATACAGGACAAGTAAATATAATATGGTTTCATGAACAACAAAGGGACATTGGGTTAAAATTAAGGAAACTTAAATGAAATATGGACTATAATAATGGTATTGTATCAGTGTTAGTTCATTAATTATGATAAATAAACCATACTAGTGTAAGAGAAAAGAAGAAAAGTTGAGCATAGTGACTCCTTCCTGCAAGTCCAGCATTCATGAGGCTGAGGAAGGAGGACTATCATGAGTTGGAAGTGAGCCTGAGCTACATAACAAGACCTTATCTCAAAGAGGGGGGATCAGTTGGAGCAAAGTGTGTGAGGTAACATTTCCTGGGATAGAGTAATCCATTTGCTATACAGTCAGAGAGGAACCTGAGTATAGGATATTTTGTAACTCTCCTTACCACCACCTCAACTTTCTAGAAACATAAAACTATTTATTTTCTGTAGGGTGTGTGGGGAAATGGGAAAAAATGAGAATCGAGTCATGTTATATACTGGTACAGACTCTTAGTGGTGAATGTGATGATGATGTATATAATGTACAAATAACAATTTGAATTAAACTATTTTTTGGCTTCTTTTCTTTTGAGAGAATCAAACTGTGATGTTGTATATATGAGGCAAACATTCTTCCCCTGAACAACATCCCCAGATTTATACATAAAAGATAATCTAAAATTAATAGTTTATTTTACACCAGCATGGGGTCACACCCTTGTATTCCTAGCACTGTGAGAAACTGAGGCAGGAAGATCACAAATTCAAGCTTTGCCTGAACAATATACTGACATGGTCAGATCCTTTCTGAAAGGAGGGTGAGGGAGTGGACTCATAGCTTAGTTCAAAAGCCCTGGGTTCAACGTCCAATGACACATAATAATATCTATTTTAAAAGCAGGCCTGCTCTCTATCATTTATTAGCCATGTAGTATCAATACGCTACTTTCATGCTGAGAGTATCTCTTTCCTGGATAGTAAAATGACATAATACCAAAACTGCTCGGATTATTATAGATATATACTATATATAGGCATATCACAAATGTATGGAAACATTAGTTCTCCCTTCTCCTGGCCATCCTGTAAAACTATGCATTTCAAAAGATATCTATTTTTCTTGTTTTTAAAGAAAGGCTCATCATTTTAAATGTATTTTATTGCGTGGTAATATAATTTCAAAGTAGTTATTAGAGACTTGTAGAATGTCTTCATAATGTCAATAGTACAGGGATGAAGTACATCTGTTCCTGTATTAAGAGCACTTCTATATTATATAGTGTAAACTGTTAAGTGTCTAATTTAAGTTATAAATGATCAAATTAGCCTATCAACATTAAGTCTAAAATCAATTCTCTAATTTAAGGACTACAATAGAAAGATTTAGGGACTTACTTTGAGTTGGTTGTAGCCAAGAGAAATAAAAAGAAAACATAGGTGAGGACTCAATATGTATAAAGACAACTTCAGCATAGGATTTGCAAAAGGCATGATTTCAAGCATTACTTGATGAATTATAGTGAATATGACCACAGAATATTTTTTCAACATAAGGGAGCTGTAAGATAATATACTTGAATAATAGAATAATTTAATTAGCTAGAAATAATTTTGAATGGCCTAAGGTAATAAATACTGTGTAAAATTCACACCAATGCAGAAATAATTTCATTTTTAGAATGTAACAACTGAATTTGCAGGCAGAAAACTCAAGGAAAATGCCTGGTGCCTAAATATACATTTTTAAATTTAACGTTAATTTTTCTAACATCTGCTTAAACTAACCTTATTTGAAAGAAAAATGTGATATGGCCTATATATGTCTGTCATGAATAATAGAAAAGACAAAAACGCTTCTAAAATGACAAATACATTGCATTTGAGAATAGCCCTTGCTAAAAAAAAAAAAAAAATACTGTAGCAAATGTTATCTCAATTTCTTCTCAACACTTTCAAGTCATTTTTTGATCCATTCATATTTTATGGATAAATAAATGTAGGTACCCTGAGAAAAGTAAGGATTCAATAAATCTCCTCCAAGTTTTGACAGTGAAACTACTCAATGCTGCACATTGCGCTACATATCAAGGAGACAATACTAAATGATCCCAGGATGGTTGCCCTAATGAACAACACAATTCATTTCTGGATCTTCACTTCATCGTAGGTTAGAGTACAAAATGTTTGCTTGTCAGGTGAGTGATACCTGAGTACCTGATATGGACGTCAGGAGGGAAGTCTATTCCCCAAGACAAAGGTGCCAGGATTTATTCTCCGAAAAGATGCGCACTGCAATAGCTGATGATTTGGTACCAGAAAATGTTATCTCAAGCACTTGTTTCACATTAAGCTTTCTTTTCCCCACCAAAGGCTCACTAGCAATGCCTAAGCTCACATTGCAAAAGTGGAAGTAAATGTTTTTTTCTCTCTCTTTCATTCTGCAAACAACCATCAAACAGCCTAGCTTTTAAAATATTTAATACAATACTCTATTTCCTTTTTTACACCCCCTCACACTATTTTTTTTTTAATTTTACTGGAGATCGAACCTAAGTCCTTCTCCCTGAGCTACCTTTCAGCTCTGTTTTTGTTTCTACTTTATTCTTTACTGAGACATGTTTTGCTCCATCACTAAGTGATCCAGGCAAATTGTGATCCTCTGTGATCCTCCTGTTTCAGCCTCCCAAGGTGTTGAGATTACAGATATACATCACCATAACTGGATGTTGTTTTTAGTCAACAGTTTAGATTTATTACTTACAAAGGGCTAACTTGAGTAGTATTTACAAATGCAGATAACAGCAAGTTGGAAGTATGCTGCCATCACCCTATTAAACTGTAACTGGAGAAAAATAAATGCACTTTTAATAGGAGCACATTTGTTTCTTATGGTGTTTGACACTCACACTTCTGCTTTTAAAACATATTTAAATTACAATGAACCATTTCATTCGAGGTTTGAAATACACATTTCAGGACAAGCAATTTACCTTGGTTAAGAGTTGCTTTTTGTAATAAGTGTATGCCTATAGTCATAAAAGAAGAGAAGGGTATTGATAAAGTCCAAGTGATTTTTTTAATTAGTCATTTACTGTGTCCATTATTGCAAATAATTGGTTTGATTTACTTCCTTTTTATCAGGCTGGTCAGGACAAGCAAAATAGTTGCATTATTCCCGGTGAGCAAACAACAAATTGTGTCACTGACACATTCTGGTTCACAAGCGTAGAGTAAACAACTGAAAATGGATTCCATTGCCCTTTCACCAGCTAGTGAGTTAAGCATCCAAATAGAAGTGGTTTGAAAAATCAAAGCACAGTCAAGCACAAAATGTGTTTTGATTTTTAAGTGTGAGGTCAAATTATGTTTTTAGTCTGGCGCTAAACCTCTTTTAGAGTTTTCTTCCTAAAAACCTTCTTTTCCCCTGTGAGATCATATAGAACAATGTTTTGACATCTTAGTCATTTCCATAACAACGGATTACAGAAACAAGACAAGCAGTCAAACAAGTAAAATGGTTTGAATTTAGTAACTGTTCTAGATCACTGTAAAGAAAGACTTGAATTGTGCTCTGCTTGTGAAGAAAATAGCAACCAATCTTTCTGACTGTTGATAATCTCTAGAAGCAAAAATCACTGCACTGCAACTTCTAAATATAATCTCACTATACTAGTTTAAAACATGTTATGCTGCTCATCACATGTTGATACATTGCAGCATTCTTTCTAAATCTATTTTCTCCTCCCATTCCATCCTTTTGTCCTGCAAGCTGTCAATTGGGATGTGAAAGTTAAATTAACAGTACTAACATGTCAATAACACTCAGAGAAAAGGGTGACAATACTTTGTCCTAGCAATCATTATTCCTGTAAAAAATGGAATTCATTGAAATCAAACTAATTAATTGTTGGGAGCAATTCTATATTATTTTGGAGAAAATAATTTCACAATTAAAACTACGACTAAGCCTAACATTCCAGTCTACAGGCCAGCAATGGCATGTCCAGACTTAACTCTATCACTGTCTTCTGTAACAACACCCACAGTGGTCCCACATGCTGTGATGCTCCACGGCAGAGCTACACCAGCACCCTAGGACCTTAATCAACATAATTCCTCATTGTTCTAGAATATAAGAACCCACTCCCCTCTGAGTGACCTGTTACATATGTTACACCTGATATACCAAAACTATTGCCCTCTGAGACACCTGTTATGTTTGTTACTTCCAATGTGCCTAACATGCTGGTCTCTGAGTGACCTGCTATATTTTTTATTCTTAGTATACTGCATAAAAGTGTGGCAAGCTCCAGTCTTTCATCTTTGCTGCCAGAGCATCATAGATCAGGCCTAAACTCAGGTTCTCCTCCAAGTCTCTTTCCTGTCTATACATTAATTAATTCATCTTGCACTGTCGGGTTCACAGGAGACTCGAATTTAACTTCAGGGGTTCTAGTTATGGCTCCTTTCTCTGTTCCCTACAATTTATTTTGCAAAAGCTCTACTAAAAGCTAAGTACATGAAAAAGAGAAGGAAAAGTAAAATTTTGGCTGGATTTATTAAAGAATGGTTAATATACTAGCAACTGTTGACACTGCTTGAGTTTGTTGCGATCTCTATGCTTTATGTATAGTGGGTTCTACGGAGTGTGAAACCAAGAGTCAGACCCCGGACCTAAAATGTATATATTAACTGATTTGACAATGAGAAAAATGTTTAATTCTATTTGAACCTCACTTAATTTATAGAATGAAAGAAATAATGCCTACTTCCAAAGCTAAATCCCAAGTTGTAAATTTGAAAAGCACTAATTTGGAGATGTTATCAATTTCCACAAGCAAGTACTCTCACTATGCCCATTTGGAAGCTACCAATGTAACCTCAGTTACAAGCACTTGTGAGTCAATGTCTGGAATCAGCTTTTATCAGCAAGTGTGAACCAATTCTCAGGTTTGAAGAGCTAATAAAAACACTAAATCTTAAGACTTCATACCATATTAGGCACTTCATAACTAATTCCTGCTTTTATGATGATTTTTAGCCAAATTCATGAAGATAAACAGCCTAAATATTCCTGATCCATTAAACAAAATGAATGTCTCAACAATAACTGGATTATTATAATATCCCTACTTCCTTAGTTACTGTCTCGTTGCCCAGGCATGACACCAAATACCTAAAGCCATTCAGCTCATGGCATGTGTAGATTTCAGTACATAGTTGGTTGGCTCAAGGCAGAGCAGCATGGTGGGGGAAATAGCAGAGGAGAAAGAGCTGCAGAGTGCTGAAGGAAGAACACAGTGATCAAAGGAGGAGGGAGAAAGATATACTCAATGAGGCACCACCTCTGACCAGGCTTCATCTACTGCTTCCCAATTAGCTATAAACTCATCAGTGGAGTAATTAGATCATGAGTATCATCATACAATCATCACCCAGTTACCTCCCTCAAAAGCCATCTACAAGCACATGAGATTTTGGAAGGACATCTAGGTTTGAATCACAATGCCTACATATGAAATTTTTTTGGCAAATATTATTAGTGAGTAATTTGGTAACTTTAAACCCACAGTTGCCTCATTTCCTTCTTAAACATGAGTGGATGGGGTTAAATAAGGTTGGTATCACTTGATGTTTCCAAGGTCATGGTCTTTTCAAGTTTCATTGACTGTAATAATTGCAATGGCAGAGTCAGAATATTTAACACAGGATCCAATCACTAATGGCTCCCTTACTTATCTCACTGTCAGTATGGCATACAATTGCCACATGCAAATTCAACATGCAATCAACCCATTTGACTAACCAGGTTCACACCCAGGTTATCATGAAGCAGAGTTTTTATTGTGGAGGAAATTAATATACAAGCAAAAAAAATGGATAGAATGCTCTTTTCTCCTCTTTGGAATGCCAGATAAATCACTTAATATGTCAGTGAAGATGAAGTAAAATTTACATGTTCCCCAAGTATTGTTATGTGTAGTAAATAATACTGATTGAACTATGAATCAAAAAAAATCAGGGTTTGTAACCTTGGTATACAGGCAACTTTTTCTGAATGAAAAATGAGAGGTTATAAATCACAGATAACTACATTGTGAAATAAAACATGCAAGACTGTCCTTACATTGGGTGGGATTCTATTCTATTTATTACCTTGATTGTATTTTGGCAACGGTAATCTTTATGCTGTAGCTAGTAAGGTCTTTCATGAGAAGCTCAGCTTTCAAGTTTATAAGAAGGATTTATTTTAGCAGTCTTTTTTTTTTTTCTACTTGGCACAGGGAACTCATAAATATGAACTTCCCACACTTTAAGTTGCTTAGTAAGTAATAGATTTCAGCTGAAAAAAAAGAAAAGCCAGCTCATATATTATTAAATTCTATACAGTCTATTAAATCAGCTGTAAAGTACAATATTAGGAAATAAGTTGAAAAACTGGACTGTTTTTTTTATTCCATTTGAAAAAAAAAATATAAGAACTAATATATTTTTCCTAGAGAGTTACCATGTTTCGTAAACATGAAATAAATAAGTTAATTCTAAAAGTAGAAAAAAATGTAATATTCAAGCCTCTTCTTGGTGTTTTCAGGTTAGAGCCAAGTGCTCAGAAATTAAGCACTTACTAGGAAATATATGTCAAAATTTTATTTTGTACTTTACAATGAACAATCAAAAATCCCTACCAAAGAAATATAAATAAAAATAATTCTAGGTTTCAAAGAGTGGATAATGAGAGAAAGGAATAAAAGAGTGTATCATGAGGAAAAAGAATTATGATAAAATATGTATAGGTATAAATTCCTTATGATGACTGTGACTATTCCATATGGCAACAATGTTCTGTTAAAACTAGTTTAAAAATAAAACAAACCAGAAAACAAGTGTGATGAGAGTGTTACAAACAGAGCTATATAATCAAGGAGTAGAACTATTAATTTGCTGACAGAATTTGATTTGGCTTTTTACAAAACTGCCACTAAAAAAGCATTTTAATAGATTGCAATAGAGTAGTAGATAATCACAAAATTCAAAGATTTGACTGATCTCCTAAATGCGAGGGATGAGAATTTCTGCTCATCAGTAATATCACAGTCAGCATAAGTTCCAGGCTACACTGTTTCAAGTGGTGGTTACCAGGTTAAAAATAAAATCAATATATAACTTAAATTGCATGTATCCAGGCACATGTAACATGAATGATGTAACTGAAAATCTGCCCAACATGATCTCACTGCCTTTGGGTTTGCAGAAATCCTTCTGGATCCCAGCTCTCTATCAAGTAGGTCATGCATTCAGATACCATAAAAATAATGTAAGTAAATTCATTGTTCACTTGAGTGAAACTCTGGTAGAGAGTGTCTGTGGGAAGTAATGAGAACCTCCTTCCCCAATTATCATTATTCTCCCTGTGTGAAAAGCTTTCTTCCTCCTGGCCTGGAGCCTGTACTTCTGATAGAGTTTCCCACAGTGTCAAGCAGCAAGGCATAATTCCATTACTCCTGGAACTATTCTTACATATTTATCCCTGCTGATATTTGTGATCTGGAAAAGGTATGTTGAATACAGATGAGACTCTATGATATGAATGTTTTATTTTGTATTGCTTTACTAAATTAAGTTCTAACCAAAATAACAAAACTTCATTTTAAAACACTGTACATAAACATAGATTTAGTCTAGTCATCATGTAGTTCAGATCATGTTACTCATAAATTCATATAACTATTAACTATCTCTTGGCCTTCTAAATCCTTGACTTGTTACATTTCTTAATAAGATGAGATATATAAGAATTTTGAAAAATATAAACTGTTCCCTCTTTATTAGACTAGGCAGTTTTCCTGGGTCTAGAGCTTTAGTGGTGAAATTGTTATTTTGTTATGAAATTTTCAAATGAGAATAAATGTACGAATTTATTATCTGTATGCACATGATTTTTGAGTTTTATATGTTAGTAAAAATATATGGCTTTCTCAGATTCACATGACTAATTATGGACAGAATGGGGCTGTAAAACTTTTTTTACCATAAAAATTTGCCTGATTGATAGCACAAAAACACTGCTGAGGTCCTTGTTTCTCCAAGGTCAGTAGTACAGTGCTCTGGAGACTCAAATTAATGAGGTTGTCCAGAAAATTACCATTAAGCATGATCATAAGTAAGACTTCAGAATTTGAAAATGTATTGCAGATATTGTAACTGAATTCAATTTGCAATTAATATGTATCATTTTGTTTGAAGTTCAAAATATTTTATTTTACCTTGGTGTTTTATAGAACTGGGGGAAAACTGTATTTTTATTTTCACAATATGTTAAAATAAAAATAGTAAAATTATATTTTAAAATATTCATTCATACGGATTATTTTTCAGTTGATTTCTTGAACTATGTTTATACCACTTCTAAACATTTATCATTTAGATTAAAACAGTTGCTTTTATTTTAAGAGTGAACAAATCAGAAGTCAGCATGGAGACTTTCTGCATTAAAAGAAAAATCTTATTAAATTAAATAATCTAATTAGATTGAAAAATGATTATACATACATGTAACACAAAGTTAATAATATCATTTTACAGTGCTTATGGAAAATGTATTTTGAGAGAACTACAGTTATATAATGGATATAAATGCATATATATAACATTGATATGCATAAAAAATAAAAATAATAAAATATTTTGGAAATGTGTTCACTTATAAAGTACACCAATAATTTTAAAAATGAGGTATATAGTTGTTAATTAATTAAACCTATTTTCCAGAAAAAGCACAAGTAAATTACTTACAAATATTATAAATGTTCTAAGCGACAGAAAATCTATAATTAAATTTTAACATAAAAATACACACAAAGTGAAATATGTTTTCTATGATATCTCAGTTTGTCCATCTTTTCTCATTGCTTTATTTTTCAGTAATCTTTACAAGTGAGTCTTTTACAAACTCTGAATACATATGATTTATATATTGATGATATATCTAATTTATAGTTTTATTTTCATTCTGTTAATGATACATTTCAAAGATCAATGATACAGTATGTTGAAAAGATAAAACTGACAAATTAGGAAGGCTAATGAATAAAGAAAAAGAGAAGACAGCTGAGGATTAAGGTCAGTGGTTCTGGTAGCTGCCTGGCAAGCTCAAGGACTCGAGTTCAGTCACTGGCACCACACAACAGCCACAAAAAAACCTGAGAATAAATTTAACCCAAGAGGTTAAAGACTTCTATGATGAAAATTACCAGATATTAATTAAAGCAATTGTAACAAGAGACAAAGTAACAAAATAGTATCCCATGTCCATGGACAAGAAAACTTAATACTATTAAAATGTGTGTAGCCACCAGACTAATTTATAGTTTCAATGAAATCTCCATCAAAATGCCAGTGATATGTGTCATAAAAATAGAAGAAAATATTCCTTAATTCTTGTAGAAGCACAAGAGATTCAGAAAGATCTATGTGATTTTAGGGAAACAGAAAACAAAACAAAAACGATAAACAAAGCTGAAACTGTCACAATAATACATGATCTCAAAATGTCCAACAAAGCTGGAATAAATAAAATAGCATGATACTGGCATAAAGAGAGACATATAGATCAATGGAACATAGTTGAAAACCCAGAAATTAGGCTATATGTGAGTACATATAATTATCTAGTTTCTCTTTTTGTGTAAATTTTGCAAAATTTTGATTTTTTATAATTCACCCCTCTCAACTGCCATGCTTATTGTCACCATGTAATATTTATTTAGCAGATTTCCGCATTTATCATTAAGTATTTTCTTGTGCTCTCTGTGCATTTATTATTCTATCATTACCCTAGACTTTCATTTCAGACATTTTACTCATTTATTCATTTATTTTTAACCATTTTTCTTTTGTAATAACATTATTTGCACTACAGATTCCTCTCCAAAAAATTCTTTAGTCATATCCCTTTCAACCTGACACACTTTCATTATCATTCACCTTAAAATATAATATTTGCCCATTTCCTTAGAGATGTATTCTCTAATCCATGAGCCCTTTAATATTGTGCCCTTTTGGGCTAGAGGGATAGGGTTGGGCTTAGTGTTAGAACAGCTGCCTAGCACATGTGGGGCCGATGGTAGGTGACCAGGACAGCATCATTACATCTGTCAACATTCATAAATAAATATAGATGATAGATAGATAAAGTGTACATATTTATGCTATTTAATTTCAAGCAACCAGGGCTTTCTTTACACTATTATTTATTAATATAACTCCATCACTATCAGAGAACAATATTTTGTGTTCTATGAGGCCTTGAGAGTAAAGTTGGTTTCCACATTGCTTATGTGAGAATTTGCTTTGATTAGTTATTGAATGTTTTTTCTTATTTGATCTAGTAGCACTATTAGTTTTGTAGGAATCTTTTAAAGTATTATAATTAACCCATCTTAATTTTGATTGATAATTATTTACAAGGTGTAGATTCTTAATTGATCCTCTTCTCTTTCAACATTGTATCTTTCCTGAAGTCAAATTAGTCTTATTGTTGGGATTTTGAAAACAGTATTTTTCTTTCTCTCTGGATATTTTTACTGATTCCTTTTCATCAACTTTAAGATACAATGTGCTCATGTGTAGTTTTAAAATATTTATAACGTTTATGATTCTGTATCTTGAGATGATACTTTTCTTTTGAGTTGAGGACTCTACAGTTATATCATAAAATACTTCCTTTTTCCATCTATCTCTTAAATACATGAAACTCCAGTTACCCAAAAGTAGATTTTTATTGTATTTTATACATCTGATTTGTTTCTTTCTCTTTCCATTTTTCCATATATCATAACTAAGTCATTTCCACTGACATGCTGAGTTCATTAATCCACTTTTCCCTTATGTCTAGTATCTTAGTAAATTCAACTAATAATGTGTTACCTTCAGATGCTATATTCCTAGCTCTTAGATTTATGATTTTATTTCCATAAGTTACACTTTTGTATTTAAGTCTCATAACTTTTCATTTATTTTATCCATTTTAGGATTAAAAATAAATCATCATATTTAACTGAGTTACTTTACATTTCTTGTATCCTACCTCTAACACCAGTTTGTGAGTGCATTTCTAAGGTTTGCATTATTTCATAATATTTAGTCACATTTACATCTCTTTTCATTGGTAGTATTTTGTAAAATCGTATGACATGTATTATGTGGAAGTGAATCTCTGTGTCTTAAGATTTTGTCTTCCTTTAGCTAATAGTTCAAAATTTATCTACTAAGCAGATAGAAAATGGGATGTTTTCTTTAATCCAGTTATGGATTACCTACCTGGGTTGTATCATTAGTGGGACAGCCCACCGCTGGTGTCTCTAAGCTCCACACACAACAGTGCTCTTGACTGACAAACAAGCCAATCTCTTTCTCTTTGGTTTCAAGAAGACAAGGTCCCCATCTGAGAATGCAGTTTAGATCTTTACGTCCTACACCAGGCAGGATCAAAATATGCAAACATTTCACTCACAAAGATTCTCTTTCCTCTACAAGGACTTTGTTCTCTAAATATAAAAATGTAACAGTAGTTTGCACTTGGCCTTCCCCTTTGTGTTTCCAGTCTACTGGGATAAAGCATTGGTCTTGTGGAGACAAGGGATGTGTTGGGCATTTCGATTTTCTTTAGCTTCCAACTCATCAAACTTCTTGCCTCTTGCTGATTGATTTCTTTTTCTTTTTCATAGAAAAAACTCCTGTTCATGAACAAAGATATCATTACTCTAAACTCAATCAATGAATGTCCACAAATAGAAATATCTGTTTTTTTTTTTTTTTTCCACAGTTTAAGCAAAAGGCAGAGTGCTAGCCAACTGGATATGTACATGGTCTGCAAGATTCCACAGGACATGTATATCTCTGGAACTTGAACAGGATACGTGTTGTTCCCATGACTAGACTATGTTATGTGGCATAGTTAACTTTAAAAAGAGCAACATTAAAGAGGTGAGCCTAACCTAATCAAAAGTACATTGTTTAAGTACAGAAGTCAGTGAAACGCATGCTGCCTGACTTGGAACTAAGCAAATATCCAATTATTATTGTCAATGGATAGGGTTAGCCTCTCACTTCTGACAGCCGTTCCCAGCCAATAACTACTGTAAAACTGGGACCCTGAGTTATACTACTACAAGAAAATTAATTATTCTAATAACTGATGAGTCAGTCTATGCCCTAGATATGAACTATAGCTCCAGCTGACCACCTGATTTCAACCTTGTAAGACCTCAGGCAAAAACTTTGCCATGCTGAGGCCGGGGATTTAGCTCAGTGGTTCTGGCACCTGTCTTGCAAACGCAAGGACCCGGGTTCGATCCCCGGTAACCACATAACAATACTGGGTGTGGAGACTCACCCCAGCAGCAGCCGGTACCACATAGCACAGTGCCGCGCGTGGTGGCTCATTCCTGTAATCCCAGCACTCGGGAGGCAGAGGCAGAAGGATTGCTGTGATGTGAGTTTGAGGCTGAGCTCAGGGCCAGCCTGAACTACAAAGTGAGACCCTGTCTCAAAAAAACAAAAACAAAACCAAAAACAAAAAAACCTTTGCTATGCTGAGCACCAACTTCTGAACTACAGAGCTAAACTCTAATCATGGCTACTTTTTAAAAGCACTAATTTCAAAATGGTAACTTGGAATAGCAGTAGGCAACTATGAAATTTTAGTATATTTACTGATTCTAACTAAAGGAAGTAGTATTTCATTATTAAGATCCCTGATGCCTTTGCTATAAATTATTCAATGCATTTGATTTGTTGACTGCTGTTATTTATTACATAGCAAACATTCCCTGTTTGATTCCAATGCATAACAAGTTGAAAACAATCACTTATTCATACATAATCCAACAAGTGTTTTACCTCAAAAGTGAACTATGGTGGAGAATTGAGCCAACTGTATAGAAGAGTTTTTTTCAGTTTTTCCATATTAATATACATATAGTATGGTAAAAGAATAAATAATGAGAAATTTATACATAGAAAAGTTAGCAGAAGAAAAAAGTTGAGAAAATTATCATATCTTTCTATTAGAAGATTTAAATTTGAAATTTTTATACTAGGCACAAATCAAATGAGTTAATGTTCTAAACTGGCCAAACCAAGACATCTTGTGTCACATAAAATTTTCAAATGATGAAGAGAAGCCTTTACTCATTAAATTGGTAAATATAACATTTCTCTATATGAGCATTTTTTTAATATATGCTTAGGAAAAATAAAATTTCTGGGGTGTGACTGAAATGATATAAATATTAGTGCTATCAAAAGGCATAGTCTCTTGGTATGTCACCATTAACATCACCTTGATGTGAGATTGATATCAAATAGTAGTAAAAGTGTTTGTCACAATATATTGGTATGTCAGGAAAGGTTTTGCTGCCTATGTGAAAGTGACATAAAATCCTTTACCAGTTGATTTTTTAAAGTTATACCATAATGAATAGATGTTATGACTATATTAAAACTACCACTGCTTATTGTATTTCACTTACTGCATGGACTTGTGTATATTTTATTTTATTGTTGCCATGTCTATGTGTCTAAGAATTTAAATTGAGCAGATATTAGTTCTTGTTTAAAGGAATGACTGTGTTTAAACAACTCTTAGATTTTCCCCACTCAGAAAAGTAGATCACCCAGCAGAAAATATCTGTTGAGACTTTACTGTGTGATAAACACTCACCAGTGCCTGGGATTCCAAAGTTAATCCAAACATGATCCTTGTTCTTGAAGATGTGACAGTAGGTAGCTGGTTCAGAGCAACCACTTAGAACAAACAGCTAAAGGAACTTTAACGAGAAGTTTCAGGATCAAATGAGAATCTATACTAAAGTACTGTGACTGAGTCAAAGGTCTCAAGAAAGACTTTCCCAAAGAATTCAAAATTAAGCTGTAAGTTATAAGATGAAATGACATTGTCAAAGTCCAAATGGCTCCCAGTCACATCAGGGAGATGGAGTCGGGTGCTAAAGCTTGGTAAGCAGGTGGTAAGTAAGGTTGATGTTGAAATATTATAATAAGTACAGCATTGAGAATAAGCAGGCATGAGATCTTGCAGAGTCTGAAATCCTTTCAGGTAACCTATTGTGTGCTCCTGCACAGCAGAGCAGCTTAATGTGTGCTCAAAGAACAGTGGTGGACCCTGAAATATTAATACCTAACATGTAGTAAAGTCGGCTCAGTAATGAGGAAGATAATGCTTACAATTTTACCAATTGGACATTTTGATTTTCTATCCACTGAATTTCATAACACCTACAATTTGTATTTTGTATATCTTTTCTTTCTGCATCCTTTCTTACAGCAACTATGATTTAGAATTTATAAAATTATTAGTTCATCAAAATAGAAAAAAAATGTAATGGTTGTATATAACAAACAACTTGAAAAACTCTTCCCAGAAGTAATTCTGTTCATTTCTAGGTAACTTGCAAATATGTAATAACCTAACAAAGAGGAACCATAGGTTTGCAATTGTGCATGGAAATGAAAATTATTATCTGTAAGGAATATATTTGATCTAAGGCCACTCAGCTGATAAATGACAGACTGCCATCTCTTCCTGTTGAAGCCTAAGCCTAGGGACATTTGTGTGAGACTTGTATAATCTGTTCACCTTCACACGGTTCCTTGGCGTTCCCATCCATTCAACTCCTTACCAGCTGTGAATAAGCTGTAAAACTATGTGATTTGAGGTGAATCCCAGCTATTTTAAATTTCTCAGTGTCAGATTAATCAAGATGTCAAATATTTGATAGGGCCTCTTGCTCAAAAAAAAGAAGACAGAGGAAAAAATAGTCAGCACCTTGATAATTGAGAACTGATGGTCCAAAAGCATCTCTTTTTCTCACTGGAGCAAAAATCTTAGTCTTTGATTTATAGACAAAAGTTGTGTCCTTGATCAGCAAACAAGAGATCTAATTGCTAGGTACTTTTATACGGTGCCCCAATTATATTTTGTCTCAAAGGATGTGAAATTGGGAAAGTTTCATTCTTCATTCACACAGAAGCCCAGATGCAAATCCTTTACACATTGCTTGATTAACAACCACAGAAATTCATCTTGTTCAGGGAATCCCTACAATCCTTCAACTTCATCCCACAGTTAATATTACATCCCCTGGCATCTTGTTAAAAGAATGAAGGAAAACAAGCCAATCTAGTTATATAGAGAAATGAAAAGCCAGAGGTAAGGAGAAGCAAGTAGAGGACACACTGCTGGGACCTCACTCGGATTCACTAACCTTTAGATATATAAATACTAGCACACTGAGAGTCAAAGCCCAAGAATTGTTTCATTCGAGAGGTGGGTCTGGAGAGAAAGATGCAGCAGTTTGACACTCTTCTGCTCTGTGGATATTTTGTAGTCTGAGAGAGATGGGTTCAGTCCCTGGATCTGTTACTCACAACACACACAATCCTGAGAAAACTGATATTTTAGTTTACCATTCATAAAATAGAAATGATAATAGTATACATTTCTTGGTTTCTATGGAGTCATTATATAAGTCCCTTGCTATACCTAACATACAGTAAGCATTCATAGTAATATTAGCGTGTCTACTGTGGCACACTTCACTACTTCCATTATTTTATCACAAGCTCTGGGGATCAAATACATGTTTTTGACATCTTTATGCCTCTAAAATCAAAATTTTTATTAAAAATTTATTAGTATATATTTGTAGTACATGTGGTGTCCAATCATGTAGGGGAGTGGGAACAGGGACATAATACAGTGTGTCTCTGTTATATTCCCTTCACTTTCCCTCTTCCTGTAAATCCCCTTTTCCTATTTTCATTCTTATTGATATTATTCCTCTCATCTTGTATTTATGACATTTAATGTTTATATTCACTGAGGATATATAGTAGTGTCCTATACATGACCCATCTTTAATCTTCTTATCTCCTCACATTCTCTTGGAGCCCTTCCCATTTCAAGAGATATATTCCCTCATCTCCTTCTATCCATACTTTATTGTTCTTTGTACTTTACTATACTTAAGTGAGAGATACTGCACCACATTAAAGTTTGTGTGTCTTATCTGTGAAACCCAAATATTTCTCATAGCTGATATCATGACATAATTAAATTGGAAGATTTTTTTCTTCTCTAAGTATGATATAAAATGACATAAATTATGAAATTACAATTATTATACCACATTAAACCTCCTTGAGGCCCATCCTGTGTTAACTGGGACAATAAACTGAATATTATTGAACACTTGTTACTCAAAACTTTAAAGCTACATGTCCCAGAAAATTACATCTTCCCTTTCACATGCTAAGTTTTACTCTGTAGTGAGGAGCCAAGGGTGTATTTCCTTATCATGGAGTAGGGAAAGTTTGACAAGGATTTAATGAGCCTTCTTACTTGATGCTCCAGTAGAACTGCAAAATATAGGACAGGTTTTCTGCCCTTGAGGACCACCTGAAATAAAACACATGTCTACATATGACAAATAAAATAAAATTATTTTACAATTACAATAGACACTGAATAAAAATTTGTCAAACCAAAGGAATAAAAGAAAATTACATGTACAGACAAGTAACTTAGAAAAATTTTACATGCAGGCTCTGCATGCCCACTAGGGTCATGGATTTTTAAAGCTAGGCAAGATACTAGACATAAGCCATTTCATAAATATAATATGAAATTTATCTGCCTCAGTCATTACATTTTAACATGAGCTTCGTAGGCCCAAGAGAACTCACTGAGATTCATAATGTTTCCTAGCAGAAACTGACAGATTCAGAGAACAATCTTCTTCCAAGTCTGGGATGCAGAATAACCAGGTAAACTTCTGAGCCATTGAGCAGAACAAAAAAGGAAATTGATGTCATTTGTGAGTATGTTAGAAGCCATGCTGGGGGGTATAGAAGGAAGGGTAATTTCTAAATGGCCATGTGTAACTAAAATTAAAGGAAAGCCTATTACTAAAAAGTAAAATTGGATAACGAAGGGAAATTAGAAGTCTTCTACAGAGACTTTGGGAGTCTAATCAAAAGAGGGAAAGAGGAGTATCATTAGGTTAACATAGATGAAATTACTGATTTTTGGAAATCAAAAGGACTGAATAGTATTTATTTCATATGCCAAAATTTACTATATGATTTCATACAGAAAAGAATAAAGAAAAATGAATCTGTTAGGACTTATACTTCATAGTTTTTGTTTTTCTTTAGGATTGCACAATCTGCTCAGTTTGAGATCAGTTTTAAGCAGATGCCTTTCTCAAATGACTACATCTACTACATGAAGGAGGAGACCCTAGACCTCTAGCCCCAGGTGCCAGCATGAGCCCCACACAGACGAAGAATAGTCTTTCTACCTTCTCTGATTCACAGCATCAAGAGGAAGCTTTCTAAGTGGAGTGGCAACATCAAGTGGCTTTGAACAAAGAATATTTTACAATGGGAAACTAAACACTAGAAGAATTAAACTAAATGTTAATAAAATAATGGGCATGATGCACTGGGTAGAGTGTTCTTTGGGAACATGAGGGATTGGGCAGCATTGTGTGTAGGTTGTCAATGTCTTTGCCAGCATATCTTTTTGTGCACACGTAGACACCTACTCATATACGATGGGAAGGAGAGGAGCTCACATACTTTCTCAGTGCTGAGATCATAGGCTCTAGTTTGCTCTTTTGGCAGTGTTTTCATTTTATATAGTGAATATAAGGTATTTTTCAACTATGCATACCAAGAATTGATAATAGTCTTAACCACCATTACCGGATTTTTTATTTGTAATTTTTAAATACAAAAATCAATTGTTGAAAACTATTCTACATTTGAATTTCTGTTCAGATCTGAATCCCATTGTACCCAGATGGCATTAAACACAGATAGAATATTATACTTGCCTAGTACCTTTATGATTTTATTGCTGAAATACATTTTCTGTACTAATCTGCAGGAAACATTATTACTGTGGTATTTTATAAATAATGCTCTTATTTGTGGTAACATTCAGCTTAAATGTAAGAAATTTGGAAATGTTTTAGTTTTTTTTAATATTTCTTTTTAAATGCTACTTTTGGTGGTTTATAAAGATTTCAACTGCATTTTATTTTAGCTTTTACTACATGCAAATATAGGAAAGTGCAAGAAAGCTAATTAAATTTACTCTATTACATTCTAGAAAACTTGCACCTTAGCTTGCTTGCTGGATTAACACTTTTCTCAGTTAAAAAAATCAAAGTTGTTTCACTCAGTAAAAACATTTAGATATTGGACACTTATTTGTGAGGAGGCTATAATTACTTCTAGTAACATACATTTAAATTAAGTTGTAGATATCTGGCACAATGAGAATTTATTTAGATAAATGCAAAATAGTGTGCTGGTTAAAAGAACAAATTCCAGTCTATCTAATTTCACCTACTAGCATCATGATGTGCAGATGATATGAGAACTTAGATGAATTACTTAATTTCTATATGTCTGTTTCATCACTTGTACCATAAAAATAATAATTTATCTACATAATTGCAATGTAATGGTCAACAAATGAATTGAACCCTGTGTCTTATTTATAGTGAAAGCAAAAGTTTTCTTTCCCTAAAAGAATGTGTGATGTAATTGCATACATAAATGCAACAGATACTGATGATTGGAGAAATAAATTTTAAAAATCATGATACATCAGAGCCAAAAGAGGTCTTGCCATTTATTTATTTAAAGCCCATCAGTTTGCACATGAGAACATAAGGACACGGAGACATAAAGTAAAATAATTTGTGGATTTCCTAGCATGATTAAATTCCAATTATATGACTTCTGGATCAGCATTCTTCAAATACATGCTAATTGTATATCTGATTCATTGATTCCATAAACACTTATCATTCAACAGTACTTCCTTTAAGGCAACTACTGTGTAAGTGCAAGTGATAACAGGTCAAATCAGTCAGTGCCTTATCCTCTAAAAGTTCACCATCATGTGGTTGTGATAAAGTGTTAACAGCTGTTCTGATGAAACATGTATCAGTAGCAGAGGAATGTGGAAGCGCAGCACAATGAAGACAGTGAGCTTGGTCATGAACGCTGAATAGGATTCAGAGAAAAATCTTACATGTAGAAGCTGTGGTTCTTCTACAGAATGGAGTATTACTCTGCCATAAAAATGATAAGTTTGAATCATTTCTACTTAAATGGACATACCTTGAGGATATCCTCATAAGTGAAATAAATAGGTCACAGATAGGTACATATCGCATCTTTTCTCTGGTATGAGAAAATTAAATTATGTCTTATACTGGTACAAATGCCCATTATGGAGTGCAATCATGATGCATATATGTAATGTATCAATAAAGATTAAAAAATAAATAAAATATAAATCTTACATGTGTAAAGTATTAAGAAGGAAGGGCAAGAGGAAAAATTTCATCAAAGATAAATTCAGAAGGCAGTGAGTGACCAAATGACAACAGACCTTTTACTCCATGAAGTATAGTTCTGCAGTTTTTCTATATTAAACAGAGAGAGTTCTTATTAAAAAGGTTTGTGAGACTTTTTAAAGAAAATCTATGTGAAATAAATGGAAAGTAGAGACAATCTCATAACATTATTTTACATCAAGGATATAAAGTGTTCTCAAAGGAGCAGGCAAAGCACATGCCAGAGCCAAATAAATAGAAGTTACAGAAAAAAAAATGATTTTCACGATATTATACTACTACCTCTGCAACACTAAGATTACCACACATCATGCTAAAGTCCAAAAAGGATCATAAGTAACAGTTCTGATCAACTAATATTCTATTGGAGAAACATTAAATCCAAAGGCAAAGCAAAGAAAATCTTAGATATGCAAAAATAGAGGAAATAATGTAGGTAGTACTCAAAAGAAAACTTAGAAGAGTTAAAATTAAATCAATTGACCCACAAAAACGTAGCAACAAAATTAAGGAAGCAAGATTTAAGAGCTATATTTAAGCAGTTTAAATACAAATTTATGAGTGAGTCATTACTGTGAATGTGAATATAAAATAGAACCTCTCTAAATGAAATAAAATGATTATATTTGCATTTAATAATAAAATAAATTATAAAATTGAGCCTATATCATACCAAAAAACTAGTACCATAGTTTATTGCTGGAATGAGATGAAGAGAGAAAGTCATTCTGACACTAACAGATATGTAATTGTTACAATTACTCAGAATAAAAATAGACATTGTTAATGACTATCAGATAAAATAAAATAGGTAAAATAAAATAATTGTACTGATGGATTATTGTTGTAAAATAGTATAGATAGTCAGGCACAGTCTTCCTAATTTAAACAAAGGTTTTTGGAAAAATATGAAGTTCAGACCCCAGTGGATTTCTAGAGCTGTAAGTGTGCAGACCTTACCTATAGCAGCATGGTTGCTTGGGTGAGACTGCATGACACAGAAGCATATATGCATTAGACTGAAGCTGTTTCTATTTAGCTGATATTTTATAGCAAGGGTCTATTGCTGATAAGTGGTTATTGACTGGCACATAAATGTTGGTAATCTATCCTATGGCTTTAAAATTGATTTTGATGTTTCTGAAACCAATAAATGACTACCAAAAATCAATCTAGTCCCAAGTTCAGGACTTTCTCAATATGTGCTATGTTATTAGACAAAAATATACTGAAAAAAGATAGCATGAAAACTTATAATACAGAAATCATGAAAAAATAGAAAATACTCAAAGTGTAATAGGGTGAATGGGGGAAAATAATGAGATAATAACAAAAAAGAAAGGAAACAAATTGTATGTATGTAGGGGGTAGTAGGGTGGGTAGGGTTAAAGGAAAAAATGAGAATTAAGTTGTGTCTTATACTGGTACAAATGCCCATTGTGAAGTGCAATTATGATGTGTATATGTAATGTACCAATAAAGATTTCAATTAAAAAAAAGAAATATTGGGCCGGGGATTTAGCTCAGTGGTTCCAGAGCCTGTCTTGCAAGTGCAAGGACCCAGGTTCAATCCCCGGTAACCACATACCTGTACTGGGTGTGGAGACTCACGCCCAGCAACAACCAGTACCGCATACCACAACACCGGGGATGGTGGCTCACGCCTGTAATCCCAACACTTGGGAGGCAGAGGCAGGAGAATTGCTGTGATGAGTTTGAGGCTGAGCTCAGGGCCAGCCTGAACTACAAATCGAGACCCTGTCTCAAAAAAAAAAACTAAAAAATAAAAATAAAAATAAATATTATAATATATCAATTTTTTTTTTTTTTGCTTTCAATGGTTATAGAGTGAACATTTGTGTTAAAATTCTTCTGATGAGAAGGGGAGTTTCAATGCTGAAAATACCAGAAAAGATAGCATTGGGTTAGTTCTGAGACCATCAGGAAAATTCAATATTGCACAAAATGTTAAATTATCAAATGCTCTGATCAATAGACCAAAACAGAGACTACACAAGAAGTTCTGTTTAATTAGAATATCTTGCCTGGGCTGAGGGTTTATTTCAGTGGTTCTGGTGTCTGTCTTGCAAATACAAGGGCCTGGATTCAATCCCTAGTAACCACATACAACAATGTAGAGCATAGTGACTCACATCCACCAGCAATCAGTACCACATACTACAATTCTGGGCATGGTGGCTCATGTCTATAATCCCAGCACTTGGGAGAAAGAGGCAGGAGGATCGCTGTGAGTTGGAGGCTTGCCAGGGTTACATAGTGAGCTCAGGGTCAGCCTAAACTGCAAAGTGAGGCCTTATCTCAAATGAATCTATATCTATATCTAGATAGATATAGATAGATAGATAGATAGATAGATAGATATTTACATATATATCTTACCCAACACTGGGGGCTTTCCATAATATGTCTGTGGGGATATATTTTACAAATGAACTCAGGACTGAAAACTATATGCCTTATGCTATGTTATACCCATTATAACTAAACTTAAAACCAATGTGATCTACCAGTAATTTAACTACCTTTCTGCAAGGAAAAATATCCCTATGTATTTATACCGAGATATGGTCCAGAGACTCTACAATATCTTATCCACATGGCCAGCATGGGCTAACACCTACCATATCTTAGGGCCGGGGATATAGCTCAGTGGTTCCGGCGCCTGTCTTGCAAGCGCAAGGACCTGGGTTCAATTCCCGGTAACCACATAACAATACTGGGCATGGAGACTCACCCCAGCAGCAACCAGTACCACATACCACAGTGCTGGGCGTGGTGGCTCACACCTGTAATCCCAGCACTCGGGAGGCAGAGGCAGGAGGATTGCTGTGATGTGAGTTTGAGGCTGAGCTCAGGGCCAGCCTGAACGACAAAATGAGACCCTGTCTCAAAAAAAAAAAAAAAAAAGTATCTTAGTTACCTTTTTGCTGCTGGGACAAAATATCTGACAGTCACAAATTAAAAGAAAAAAAAGATTTATTTTAATGTACATTTTGTAAAGATTTTAGAACACTGTCACCTGGCTCCAAGACATAGAAGTATGGCAGAGGACATCACAGGGAAGAAATAGTTCATAGCACAGACGGCAGGAGGCAGTAAATGCTGCAGCAGCAGCAGCAGCAGCAGCAAGCCTCACTTTATATTCCATCCAAAATACAAGTATTGATCGGTACCATCTACACTCAGCTCAGGGTGAGGCTTTTTCTGTAGTAAATCCATTCAACCACACCTGGAATTAAGTTAATCCTGTGAGTGCACTGACACATTTATCACACAGCCACATACAGCATCACACACCTAAGATCCAGCCACCTCCCAAAGCTGCACCTATGGGTGCATGAAGCATTGAGAGAAATACATCTAGATATGGAACACAAGAGCACAAGAAACATATGTCTACAGTTCCAAGGAGAAAGATAACATAAGCATAAGAATAGATTTCCCAGATGTAGAATTTGGCAGCTATGTTTAAAATTTTATGAGGAAAGGATATAATTTATAAATATGAGAATCAACATTAGAGAAACACTATTAAGAGGCAATGAATATTCTAGCATTAAAAATAAATCAAATACTTAAAAACTTAGAAGATACACTTACCAAATACTAACTACATAAAAAGGAAGATGAACTTAGATGCCATTAGAAACCAAAAATAGACAAGGCTGAAAGAAGACACACAGGACTAAGAGAGAATATGTTTCTCTTTCTATTCTAATGGAAATAGATTGCTGCTGATTTTATGGTGATTTCTTGCAGATGCTCTAGGAAACCAAAACACATATCAATAAATTTTCACATTTGTTTACATTGTAATCTATTGGTCTGTCATGGACTTTGAATAGATCTTTCATTCAGGCATGAATTTGTAATTATCATACATTGTTTATTTGCAAAATATTGCTTTAGCAGATTGCATAGAACTTACAAAGCTGTGGCGTTTCATTGTGCACATCAAAGTCACATGAATTATTAGCACCATCATTCTTTTCAGATGCATCTTTAAATATGGGGAACTGGTGGATACAAATATTTTAATAGTAAAGTTTTGCTTAATAGCATAATGTTTATGGATGAGAACGCATACCATCAGATTATTTTTCTGAGAAGGACAAATGAACTTAGTTAACTTTTGAAAACTGTGTAACAAATAGCCAATCTGACTAATGTGTAGCTTTTAAGTGAAAATGATGTTCTGTGATAAAAAGAGACAGCATCACTCATAGTTAAGGTACTTTTTATCAAGAGAGCCATTGCCTTCACTTCTCAATGTAACAGTAGCACACACGTGACCTATGTGTCACAGCCTATTAAGAATACTCAAGTGTTGCAATTTAGTAAAATTGTAAATGTTTTGCCTATCAAGGACACTCTATCATATGATACCAATACGTTTAAATTTTATGTTGGTTTTTGGTGGGGTTTTTTTGTGTGGGTTTTCTGTGTGTATGGGTGTGTGTGTGTGTGTGTGTGTGTGTGTGTGTGTGTGTGTGTTTTGCACTGTGAGTACATAGAAGTGAAGAAAACATCGACTATGATACAATGTATTTCCACTATGTTGTGTCCAAATGTCAATAGATTTATTTTCCAGCGTCACACATCATCAGTGTGGAAGAAATAGCAAATAACATTTCTGCATTATTAGGAAAATAGTTCAGATCTCAGCCTTTAATGGGTTTCCAGGAATTTCCTGAAACATGTGTACTCCACTTCAGTTCCTGCTGATGTAGAGCACCTGGTTCCATCATGGGTGGTATTGAGAGCACCATACAACCAAATACTCAGGAAGTCAACCAAAGACTCAGGAAATCTACATGATGGTTTTATCAGATTTCCAGATTCCTACCTTAGGACTAAACAGCTCAACTGAGGAATGTAAGCAAGAGAAATAAACTCATGGGTCCACAAAAGATTTGCCCAAGGACTTTTGAATGGTCTATTCTTTACAATAACTCAAAAATGGAAACAAACTAAATGCTCATCCATGGGAAAATAGATTTAAAAATGACAATGTATCTACACAATTCTGTGCCCCTTGAACACTAATAAAGTAAAATACTGATACAAAGAGCCACAGAGATGAATTTTGAAAACATAATTTCAAAATACCATCATATATGTGTGTATGAGCCAATACATTTATATAGTTCATATATTTGTATTTAAAACAGTCCAATAAAATAAATGTCATTTATACACATATATAAAAATAAGCCATAATGTACAAAAGTAAAAATAATAATGAATGTTTTAGAATTTAACCTAGGATTTTAAAACGTAAACAGAAGTATAAAGGACAGCCCACAAAGCAAATTTAACTAAAAACTTTTTAGAATTTCTTTGACAGAGCAAAAAACAACAAAAAACTGAAGTCTGAGTAGTCTATTAATAGGTTTTACTTTATGTATAACTGCATTTCAAATCTTAAATCTTGTATAAGCACTGCTCCTTCTTTTGAGAGCCAGTGGAACAGTTAAAATGATCGCTCATACATCAAGCTATAAAGAAAACACTAATAAATTCCTGAAAGAAGAAATAAATCCAGCCACATTCACTACAATTTACTACCCCACAACTAAAAACTCATAACAAAAGTTATATCTTAACTTGATTTATTTTAAGATATACAACTTCAAAGCAATTTTCAAAATCAAGAACATGCTCTGGCTCCTATGCATTTCAGTTATTGTACAGATCAAAATAAGCTTACAAAAAGGGGGAAAAAATCTAAGAAACAAAAGGTCTTAGTTCAAGAAGTGAAAACAAACATTTATTACTGGTATTTAAAGAAACATTTATATATATATATGTATATTTATATATATGTATGTATGTGTGTGTGTGTTTCTCTAAGTTGAACTTTGCTTTGCTCCAAAGGTGATTCTGCTATTACTGAAAACTTCCTACAGATAAAAATCACTTACAAACTTAGCTAGAGTAATTAAATTACCTCATATTGATGGATCTTCTACCAAGTTTTATATAATGCTCAATTTTTAAAATTCCAAGACAGGAAATCAATGTATTGCCAGCCACTGAAAGCTTTGTTTAGATTCAAATTATGATAGCAACCATTTTATAGGTTTAGGATAGAGGTGTCCAGTAGATTGATTTTTTTTTTTTTTTTTTTTTTTTTTAGGTTTTTGGAGACAGGGTCTCGCTTTGTGGTTCAGGCTGGCCCTGAGCTCAGCCTCAAACTCACATCACAATCCTCCTGCCTCTGCCTCCCGAGTGCTGGGATTACAGGCGTGAGCCACCAC
>PVIR01005615.1:29511-71159 GCA_004026965.1 Petromus typicus | reverse complement strand
GTGTGTTTACAATTAAGGAGGGAAGAATCTTACAACTTGAAACTTGTGTTGTTACCCAATCAGCAGCTTTCTAGAGAAAGAAATCAATATAGGAAATAAGGATCTTGTTTACCTAATAAATGTTATTGGGAGCATAAAATGGTAGATAATAAAGATGCTACTTAAAAATTCAAGCTTTTGAAAACTTTAGACTTTTAAAGGTTTATTTAAGGCTTATTCCTATCCCTTCTCATTCCTTATGTGTCAAGTTGGCACCTTTTTGTGGAGTAGGGACCAATTAAAAGTCCAAAGAAGGAGTCTATCAGAGGTAAAAAGAAATGTAGCTCCTTGAAGACACCAATTCCCCCACAGTGGTATGCTTACAACATCTGTTATCCTTTTATGCGAGACTGTCACTTTGTATTCACTACTGAAAAGTTTAAGACAGTTAAATATTCTGGCATAACTTGCTTAGATATTTCAATGGTTTGTGTAAAATGAAATACATCTCATTGTTAATGGCAAGTTGGCTCTGAGAGCGGTAAACCCCTCTAAAGAAACTAACACTAATTTCCCTTCAGGCAGTGCACCTTGTTCAAAATAAGTTTTTAGATTACAACTTTGATTTCTAAAAACAGTGCTTGTCTTTTGCAGTGCTTGTCAAGTTTCACAGGACAAACTGAAAGACTCTTCATTTTTTCTACTGAGCAATTCCATTTGTAAGAGTATTCTAAAGAAATAATTGTGAATCTGCACAAAAGTTGCTTATCACCTTGTTCCTAATGAATGAAAACCAGAAACAGTCTAAATGCCCAATCACAGGGTGCAATTCCAGGTAGTCAATATATGACATAGTGCACATACCGGAATATTCTGGCAGAAAAGTACATAAAAAGTGTGAACGGTCATTGCAGAAGTATTTATGTAGAAAGGGATAGAAGATCAGATTAAGTTTTTTTTTTTTTCTGCATGGTAGGGTTAAGGCCAATTTTTTTCTACCACTTTTCTCTATTTCCAAGGCTTTCCATGATATTGTACAGTAACTACCTTTTTAAAGGATAACAGCAATGTTAGAGGGAAGAGGTCTGTTCTATAAGATACTGAAGCAAATGCCCCACTGGAGTCAGACTCAGTAGAACAGAGGGACGAAGGGCATCAGCTGTGGCTCTCTGACACCCTCTGAACACCCTGGGAAATGGTGTGTACCTTTTGCAGTATGCCTGATTCTGGGCACCACCTCCTTAACTTTTTTGTTTGTTTGTTTTTGTTTTTGTTGTTTTTTTTTTTTTTTTTTTGAGACAGAGTCTCGCTTTGTAGTTCAGGCTGGCCCTGAGCTCAGCCTTCAACTCACCTCACAGCACTCCTCCTGCCTCTGCTTCCCAAGTGCTGAGATTACAGGCGTGAGCCACCACGCCTGGCACTGTGGTATGTGGTACTGGTTGCTGCTGGGTGTGAGTTTCCACGTCCAGTACTGTTATGTGGTTACCGGGGACCGAACATAGGCCCTTGCGCTTGCAAGACAGGCACCGGAACCACTGAGCTATATCCCCAGCCACCTCCTTAACATTTTTACCTCTAATAACTGCCTAACATCCAAATTAGTATCAGAAGCTTCTATTTCAGCTGACTTGAAAGAAAAATCATATACCCATTATGAAAAATTACAGGCCGCTTCCCCCTGAGCCTTATTTCATCAATTCTTGCCCCTCCAAAGAGGTTGAGACTTGTTACTGCCTATTATAATCTTAAACTTATTATTTTGTTTAAACTTATTGTAGACTCAAAAGAATGTTAAAATAGTACAGACTTGTGAATGCTTCACTCAGCTTTCTTCATTGACATCATATAGTACTACAGTATAATATAAAAAAATAAGAAACTGATTTTGGTAGCACAGACCTTCATTTTCAACATTTTTATATGTTTTCATGTGTGCATTTCTAATACAATTTTATTCCATATCTATATTTATGCAACCACCACCACCATCATGATCTCAGGCTATTCAATTACCACAGAGAAGCTGCCTTGAGCCAGCTCTTTCTATCTGTATTCACCTTGTACTTCTCATATATGTTCCCTGGTGACACGAATAACTTCTCTATAGTTTTGTCTATCTACTGTGATTTCATGCTTTTATTTTTATTTTATTTTTGATTTCATGCTTTATCACTAACAAATGGATCAAGTGATATGATGAAGAAAGTGGCTGTTCAGCAGTGATAAAAATGAAATACTTGAAATATTTGGAGCAGGGCAAAATAGCAAACCACTAGCTGCTCAATATTGCCTGTAATTTGTTCAGACATTTTATTTTGAGGAAGAGATGCAAAAATCATTCCAAGAAAAATCTCTAGTTTTGTATGAATAGACCATAGAATTGCAGTCCCTTTCTGCTTTTTGTTACATGGCATTTATTCATCATAATCCAAAAGTTCTTTTATGAACCAGAATCCAGGGGTGATAGTGCACACCTACAATCCCAGTGTCTAGGACACTGAGGCAGAGTGAGCACAGCAAGTTCAAGGCCATCCTGGGCTATATATTGAGTTAAGGCCAGGCTGAACTTTTTTTAAAAATCAGAATTGAGTTGAGCTGGAAATATAGTTCAGTGGCAGTGGCAGCATGTGTTTAGCATAAGAGAAGCCCTAGATTCAGTCTCTAGCACCAAAAGACAGAGAGAGAGAGAGAGAGAGAGAGAGAGAGAGAGAGAGACAGAGAGACAGACACAGAGAGACAGACAGACAGAGAGACAGACAGACAGACAGACACGAGAGAATTCAAGAAGGAAACATAAAGGAAACGAGGTATCATATAATTTTATTGCTCATTGCAGAAACAAGGAAGTGATTAAGTAATTTAAGTGATTTTCACTTAAAGTCAAACTGCATGAATTTAATTTTCCTTTTACTTCTTTGTCATCCTATCCTTTTCTGAAAGGGGGAAAAAATTCTCCAAATGTATTAGGGATGCAAAATCAAATTGTCATGAAAGACTTTCATTAGAAGTCACAGGCCAGAATGTCACACAAATGGAATTAGAATATGAACTCTTTTGTGTCTGGCTACTTTCACACAACATGATACTAAGCTGTGTAAAAGCATGTGGTGATACAACATTCTTTTTCACTGCTGAGCACTATTTCATTCTGTTAATATATTACCTATTTATTTCTTTAATGGATATTTGGATTATTCTCCAGCTTTAGGCTGTTATGAATATGGCTGTGGTGGTATTCTTGCGTAAGCTTTAAAAACCTCCTTTCTTTTGAATGTGTAACTGGAAATGGAATTGTTGGACCAGAAGGTAGTGTTTGTGTAACTTCACTGGAAATGGCTTACCAGTGTCCCCAAGTGGTTGGGTGAAATCTATAAACTTAATAGTTGGTAACAGAGATATAGAAAATGGTTATTTCGGGGCCAGAGGGTAGTTATTGGCTAGAAAAGAATATGAGGCAATCTTCTGAGGTAGTGGAAAGTTCTACGTTTCATTCTAGGTTGGTGGTCACATGGGTATATATTTATATATAAAATGTAAAAAGTCATTCTTCTCTCAATATTTTTAGAAAATCTTGCAATCTTGTGGTCACTTGAAGCTATATTTTCTCAGCAATCGAATCTCCACATTTTATTTGCCTTTTATCATTCTCTTACTCCATCCTATATATACTTATCTAAAAATCACTAATTTTCCCTTACATAACAAAACAGAATCAGATGATTTCTTATGTCAGTCTTTCAAACATTAAGATCACTAAAATATATCCCCTATACCAATCTTTTCCAAGATAAATAATTCAACTTCTTCAACTGACATATTCTTCAGAACTTCTTACCTATTTTTGTTACTGGGCAATGGGTACATTTTAAAATGAGGATTGGAGGTGGAAGTCTTCTAAATTGCATGAGCAGTAGAGTCCAGGGAACTGTGCGGTCTGAGGAGCTATGATCATGAGAGCTTTCTGAAGACGGGGGTGGTCTCACATGAGCAGCTAGGCTTCCTTATTTATTCACATGACTGTGTGTCCAACAAAACCCCTCAGATTCCAAACTGGTTTCAGCCAAAGGTAGTTGGTCCCTTGCTGGGTCATGTAGGCCATGGAAATTTTCAGAAATTTTCAAAACTTAGAAGCAAGATTTCAATTTGACTTCATTAGATTTAAACTTTTCATGCTATCTTCCTGATCCCAGCTCCCACCCACATCTTTGCTCCATCCATACATACTGTAAGGATACCTTCCCCCATGCGATTGTTAGCAGGCAAAATCCATGCTAACATTTTTGAAGGACTAAGTGAAAAGCACTGGTGTTAAATCATTTAAACATATTATCTCATTTAATCCAGAGCAACCCTCTCTGGATCTTTTTGGGGAAAATGAGGTGCTGCACAATTAAGAAATATGCTGATAACACACAGCTAAAATAAATGGGAGCTATCTCTAGCACAATATGATCTATAACTGGATTGAACTGTCTCCAATGCCCACTTTTTAATAAAAATTGACAAAGTCAATTTAAAGGAGAAAGTGTAGAAAGAGGATTCTAGAGATCAGGGTTAATTTGCAGGTGTCTGCAATGGCATACATGCAACCATTTGTTAACTAGTATAGTGGCTACAATGTTCCGTGTTACCCAAAAGGATAGCATTAATATGCTACCAACTGTTTTATTTAAATAAAGCTATAAATAGTTCTATGGCATCCTCCAATTTAGAAAAGTGGAGGGAAAATGGCCATTTAAAGTAAAAAGATAGATATTTAAATGCTTCTGTGCAGATTACAAATATTTTCATATCCACTATCTCATCTTGCCTATTTAGTGGTTCTTTAGCATATCCATTTTGTATCTTCAATCACATTCATCTTTCCTAAAGTTTCAAAACTGACAATCATTTTGTAGAATTTTTTTAGAAGTCATTTTCTTTTTGCTGAAATTTCAATAAACATCAAAAGTACTAAAAGGAGACTAAATAAAAGTAATAGTTGGACCTTCTTCCTAACAGCTAGACAAACCCAGAAGTGCTAAAATCATTTCCCCACAAACATTTTTCTTTTTAAGAGGAAGAAACACCTGCCTAGAGCAGCTAACCGAGAGTCCTCCGAGCAATAACTGATCCCCAGCAGAACCGACCTGCTCCCCTGCGCCCTCTCACCAGCCCTCTGTGTCAGGTTTGGTTCTTGCTTTTCTTTTCTCCATCATCTTTCTCTTACATTTTCCTCATGATTTTCTTACATTTTCTTTGTCCTATTGCTAGGAAACAGCTTTCACTGCAAGGCCTGGAGACTCTTGTTTCTCCTGGACTTTCACTACTCTCGACACCTGCTTACAGGTTGATACTCGCCTGTATGCAGTTACTGAGCTATCTGTCATTCTGATCTTCTCACTGCTTTACTCATCTGTGTTTCCTTTGCTTTGCTCTCCATGGCTGGTAATTATAATGTCATCTTTTAGAGTCTCTCATCCTTTAGGAGCCATTTCCCACCTTCAGAACATCTCTAGCTGGGCAGGTAATAATGCCTGAGAGGGCCGCTGCCTGAGGAGCCTGAAGCGGGAGAAGCGCAAGTTTGAAGCTAGCCTGGGGAAGCTGGTGACTCTCATCTCAAAAACAAAAACAAATTCTATATCCTAAGGCAAAAAGCACCACCACAAAGTAAGTTATGTTTATTAAATCTCCATTTATCAGTTCAAGGGTTTTTTCTGTATTAAAAAAATAACATAGCTTTGAGTTTTTGTATTTGTTTTTGTTTGTATACTCACAAAATATGTCTGTGCCTAATGGTCCTTTCTTTTACTATCATTATTAGTATCCTTTGCAAAAGGTTCTTTTTGTTATGAATTAAATTGTGCCATATACTGGTACAAATTCCCATTGTTGAGTAAAATCATGATTTGTATATGTAATGTACCAATAAAGATTTCAATTAAATTTTAAAAAAAAGAAATGCAGATTATTACTTTGATGCATTAACTATCCCAGTTGTCCCTAAAGTATCAGCAAGGCTCGCACTGGTCAAGTGCTTTTAGCAAATGAGACTTAGGAATCTACCTATGGAAACACGCACATTCCACTGTCTCCAGACTTAACCCTGAACGTACAGATGGACACTCTACCTATTCCTATTCCCCGTTTCGCATTCTGCAATAATCCAGCAGAATGAGGCAGGCCCTGATGAGCTCCATGAGTGTCACGGTCTCTTTGGGGTCTTTTCAGTTACACCTAGTGGGAAGACGATGTGAGCGTTATGCCCGGTGTACATCAGCCCAATTTCCTTTACTAAGAGATGACCAGAAAGTAAATGAAATTTAGTAGTTATAGGAACGAAAAAAAAAAAAATCCCTGTTACTGGGATTCTTATCCACTGTTTAGAGAAGGAAAATCAAATTGTACTAACTCTTTTATACTAATGTTTGGGAAACTTTACAAAGGCCACCCTACAGGATAGATGAGAACAGTGCTTTACTTCAGTGACTAAAATCACATTTTCGGGGCACTCCTCTCTCACTCCTGAGAGCAGTCACACACGTTCATCTTTCAACAACCTCCAGACCACCAGGGCAGACAGTAAACTCACTGGCCCACTCCTCTGTCCCTCTCGCTGTGTCCACCGGAATCTGCAACTCTCTGCCACTCAAACTGCCTCAGAGAGAGGCCTTTAGAATAAAACCCAGTATACTTGAGGACTGTCCCTACCTAACTCACCTCACATAACTGCCCTTTCCTGCACCCTCTTCTTTTCCTCTGCTCTGTGGGGTAGAGGAGTTCCTCACATGAGCAGTTATGGCCTTGGACCTTCCATTATGTTCTCTCTGCCTGATACCTTATTGTCTGGTTCTGCTCAGACACCATGTCCTCCAGGAAATGTATCCCTAGTCTCTTTGCTTTCCTCCAGTCAGGTGAAGGTTTACAATTTACAGTAATTATTTGTTCTCTTATTTTCTTCTTCTGTTTTGACAGGACACGTTAGGGATAAAAGCTGTGTTTCTTCACTGCTCTGTACTTCCAACACAAAACTCTAAGATATATAGTTGGTGGCCAGTATTAGTTGAATGAAATACTAAATATAAAATAATATGATATAAAATCTCTTGTTGAGTTTAGCTTCCCAAGATTTAGAAGCATATTATTTAATTTAGCTCTTGGGCACTAAAAGTGATTAGTGTGAATGGCTGCATTTTTAAGGAGCTAGAAATGTACTATTTCTCAACATGTGTCTGCTGCACTGACCTTTGATTGTAAATACGCAGCATAATGCATGTAAATTAATTGATACTCTAGATGTCTATTTGAAACAGCAGTGGAATGAAAAAGCAGGGCAGAAATTTTTAAACAGCCAAAGCTAAAAGGAGGTTGAAGAAAAGTAGAAGTCTTTGGTTAGAAATAAGGCAGGCAAGCCAAACCTCCTCTAGCTCCCTAATGACCCTTCATCGAAATGATGTTTCTGAAAGAGAAGGTCACCTTAGGGAGAATGACTCTGGAATTTTCAAAAGTCAGAAATGGCTCATAACAGCAAAAATACAATGCAATAATTCTGAAATAAGGACTCATGGGGGAAAACCTTTATGCAGGATAACACAATTTTCCATGATAATTTTTACTTTTGTTGATCTGCTAACAACAGCAATCAAGATGTAGTTTAAAACAGATCATCACTGTTCTCTGCAAAAGTAGACTGACTGAGGTTTAATTCGTGTATCTACTATTCTGGAGCATTTTTGAGAGTAGCATATAGCAGATAAATAAATTCCAACCTGCCTGACAACGAGGACAGTACCTCTTACTGGTGCCCTGATCCACCAACTCACTCACTGAGTCACAGACATTTGCTAGTGGACATGGGGTCAGATGCAGAGAACACAGGCTCGTTCTCAAAGACTCTCCTTCTCTATGTTGTCCACAGCTTGTTTCCAACAGATCACTCACATCTTCACCACATGCAGTCTTTGTGCTTCCACGTGTGTATGTAAATACATTAACATGTCAAAACTTGGTGACACAGAATAGTCCATATTCATCTCTGAATCCAGAAGTACCTAAAATATCTTCAACATAGTAAAGATCTGATAGATCCTTGATGAAACAATCATACTCTTGGCTCTCTGTAACTCTTTCATATTCTGAAGTACCAAATATAGGTTGAGCATCCATAATCTGAGCATCCAAAATTTAAAGCACCACAAATCCAAAACTTTCAAAAGCCCCATTGAAATTGTTTTGGATTTTGAAGCATTACTAATTACAGATTTTCAGATTAGGGATGCTTAATAATGAAATTTTAAAAAAATCTTTTAATCATTTGTTCACCAAAACCTGAAATACTTCTGGTTCCAAACATATTAGAAAGGGGTACTTAATGTGTATATCATTTCTTGACCAGGCAACAAATTGATATTTCTACTGGATATATCTGAAGTTCTTATTAATTCAACACATATGGCCTTCATAGATACTTTTGAACCACAAGCCAACCAAAGAAAAAAAAATGGAAGGACACGAACAGGAAAAGCAGGCCATTTCTCCTTCATCAGCTGCTTGTAGAGTATGTGTTCCATCACGTGATGCTGTCCTCCAAGAGGACATCTCGGTAAAATTTCTGTTTTTCCCTCTTCATAATATGATGGGAACATGGAATTCTATCCTTAGGGTTTTGGTTGTTGGTTCCAGACAGTGTGAGATCTTTTTGCCCCACCTTTAAAAAGGCAATCCAAGGTCCTCTTTCAACCAAAGGAAAAAAATCACTTAAGAAATAACAAAGAATGATACACAAGATCCTTTAAAAAAAAAGTGCCACCTGGGATTTCAATGACTTAATCAAGAAATTCTACATGACCTTAGTAATTCTGGGCAGGGGGAACCACAGGCAATATGCATTCAACTACACCCAGAAAAATTAATCTTGCACTGCAAAGCCAAACACCAGATGTTCTCTGCAACTTTTGGACTGCATTTCCCCAGAAGGTCTGTCAGAGGGCCCTTCTGTGGCTGTGTCTTGAAACCAAGCATGGCAGTTTCCATGACAATAGTGGCTAGCCAAGCAGATAGCTGGGCAATAAGAATTACTAGGGCCAACATAAATTTAGAAGGTATAGGCATGTGCCGGCTATATGAATTAGAGATGTATACATTCATGAAAAAGGTCTTCAACACCAGAACCAGATATAATACATGTATGTGGTCCTCATTGTAATAATAACTATTATCAGAATTTCTGCTCATGGTATTCATATCATCATGTGACAGTCTACTGTGTGTTCTAACGTGAACTTACAAGGACAGATAACTGTCTAGATGTTCCTGTAGTGCCTCATGTGGTCAGAGGTGGAGATTTTAAGAGGTGACTTATCCTAGTGTGTGATGCTAGGATTAAGGATGTGAGGATTAAGGGTTGATTCAAGGCACAATGCTAGGAGGAAGGGAACCACCTTGGGTGTGAGGGTGGATGCTCCCTACCCGGAGGATAGAGAGCGTCAATAGAATATAAGGGACAGGAAGAAGGCTACTGTTGTCACTGCTTGTCACTTGCTCCTTGCTGAATCCTTCTGACTTTCATGCCATTAACTGATTTTCTCATCTATGATGCCCCTCTGCTATGCTACCCTGCCCTGGAGCCCGCCAATTCCAGAATTAACTTCTACAAACTGTGGCTGAAATAAAACTTTTCCTCCTTTAACTTTAGGTATTAGGTATTTTGTCTCAGCAATAAGAAAAGTAAGACAACCAAGAGTAAGATCTGTAACTTCAACATTCTAATAGTGTCAGGCTGTCCAGAAGGGTACATTGCAGGAAAGTAGTATACATGTTTTGATGGCATTTGCACAATAGATTCCAAAACATATACCACAAATTAGGATGCATTTGGAAAATGCATATACCACAAATTAGGAAGCATGTGGAAGTTTCAAAATGCTATTAGTTCTTTTAGCAACTCTGAACCAGAATTCAACTAGCTTCCTTCCTTCCAGGAGCAGTCACAGAAAAGATCAAGGATCTGGGCAAATGGCTGAAGAGAATCCTGTTGAAAAGATGGGAAAATGAACTACACTGTATTTTATCAGGTAATAATCTTAGTTTAGGACAAGTATGAGGGCTTCACCAAACATGGTCTTGATATGGTTGTTGCATTTATAAGACATTCTTGACTACAAAGAACATCAGAAATTCCTTACAAGGGTGCTCTTATCAAATATCTATTCAAATTTCCTATTACATTTGCAATTAATTTTACAGATAGGCCATAATGCTGACTTTCTCATTCCAATATTTCAACTAATATTTTATATGTGATTCTCTATTTGAACAATACTGATCTAAAAAGTGAAGTTCAGGAGTATCAATCCAGGCCCTTAAAACATCTAATAGTTTCTGTATGTCTACTATATCCCACACAGTTCTCAACACTCAGCATGAATTAAATTACTTAAACCTTCACAAAAAACTACCAAATATGTAATTCTGAGTTATTTACTCATGCTCTGAGCCTTGCTCTCATAAGCAGAGAAAGAAATCAGTGTTTGGAAAGTGAAGTATCTTGTTTCAGCTCACTCAGAACAGGGAAGGCAGACCTACCTCTTTCACACTGCCCATGGCTGCTCCTTGGAATTAATTATCGACAGGCTGAATTAGAAGCTTCCAAGAGGAACATACAACACTTATATTCACATTCACTTATCCTGTGAGATTCTTCTAAAATTAGAATGCACAAATAATAAGAAAGGTATGAGTAACCTACAATGTAGGAAAAATTTTTTACCAGCTGTTCCTTAGACAAAGGAGTACTATCTAGAATATATAAAGAACTTAGAAAATTAGACCCTGCCTCACATTTAAAGATCCAATTTAAAAATGGGCATCTGAAATGAACCGACATTTCTCAGATGAAGAAAGAGAAGCAACAAATAAACTACCAAAAAAAAAAAAAAAAGAAGTTCAACATCACAGGCCATTCCAGAGATTCAGATGAAAACAATGCTCAAATTTCAGCTCACTCTGGAAATAATGGCTGCTATCAAGAAATCAAACAATAGGCAGTAAAGTACTCTGCAGTTTTGGAACTGGGTTTGGACAAGGCCCGTGCTTAGCAGCTGTGTTTCAACTGAACAGTGCTTATACTCTGACTTTTCACAGGACTATCTTGTGAGCCTGAGGCCCAGGATCTGCATCTCCACAGTAAGTATAGTGTTGTGCTAGGATATATGCAGAGACCTAAGGGTCAATGATATCAGGAATATGATCCAGGAAGAAGTCATTTCTTAAGGGTTCTAAATATTAGCAAGAAAGATATCTGCAACAAGAAGTCTACAGACATGAATCTAGAATTAAAGCAAAAATACTAACAATAGCAAAATAATCAAAATGAGAACAAACTCAAATAAAACCCAAACCCAGAATTCCCAATCTCCAAATGGAAAAATAAGGACCAATGAAATGAATCATCCTGAAATACAACCCTCTGTACTCCCTGAACTGGCCACAAAAGAGGATATGGAAAAAATGAAATTGGAATCAATCTCTCAGATAACAATCAAGGTGAATGACACAGGTTAAAACAAAATAGAAGACTTCAGGCACATGATGGAATCACAGCACAGAAAACAAATGGAACCCAATAAACAGATTCAAATGGAAATTTATGACATTAAAAACTCCACTGAAAGCTTATATAGTACAGCTAATGAATCTGAAGACAGAACTTCAGACATGGAAGACAGGCTTGCAATTAGTGATCAGGAAAGGAGAGATTTCTTAAAAATAGTAAGAGACCATGAGAAATCAATCCAGCAGTTTCTGGATGATACAAAGAAGAACAACTTAAAACTGATCGAAGTCAATGAAGGAACAGAAGAGTGAAAATGACATAAAAAATGTTTACATAGGTACTGGCAGAAAAATTCCCAAGAATGAGAAAAAAATTGACACACAAATAAGTGAGGCATACAGGACTTCATCTAACTGTGATTAAAAAACAAAAAACAAAAAGACAAAAAAACAAATCCAAACCTAGGCATATAACAGTCACAATACCAAATCTCAACAGAACGAAATATTGAAAGCAGTTAGAGAAAAGAAATAGATCACACACAAGGGAAAGCCCATCAGAATTACAGCAAACTTTTCAACACAAATCTTCAAATCAAGGAGATACTGGAGGGAAATATTTTGAGCCCTAAAAGAAAATACCTTTCAAACTATATTGATTTATCCTGCAAAGCTGTCCTTTAAAATTTATGGAGAAATAAAATACATCCATGACAAAGAACACCTGAGAAAATTCATGAATATTAAACTTGCATTACAAAAAATTGGAAACAATATCCTTAAAAAAATCAGTGAAGTTCACAACTCAGTGAGACTTAACAGAATGAAGCCGCTTGGCAAGACAAAAAATTAAATAGCAGGGGGGAAATAGTAATAAAAGAATCAACTACAGAAAAATATTGTGACAAGTACAAATCAGCACGTATCAGTTATAACCATCAACATTAATTGCCTAATTTCACCAATTAAAAGAAACAGACTGGGAGAATAGATCAAGAAATAAGATCCAACAATATGCTGGATTCAAGAAACACACTTAGCCAGGCATGGTGCCTGTAATCCCAGCACTTGGGAGGTAGAGGCAGGAGGACTTCTGTAAGTTCAAGGGCTGCCTGTACTACACAGTGAACTCAGGGCCAGCCTGAACTACAAAAGTGAGACCCTATCTCCAAAATGAAAGAAAGGAAGGAAGGAAGGAAGGAAGGAAGGAAGGAAGAAAGAAAGAAAAAAAGAAAGAAAGAAAGAAAGAAAGAAAGAAGTACAAAAATTTAAAAAGAAACATGCTTAACTGAAAAAGAAATCCACAGATTGAAAGTAAAAGTGTGGAAAACAATTCTCCATGTGATAGGAAACCACAAATAAGCAGGAGTGGCTATTGTATTTACAAAGTCTACTGTAAACCAAAACTAATTAAGAAAGACATTTATGTATGGGGGGGTGGTAGGGTGGGTAGGGCTATAGAAAAAATGAGAATTAAGTTGTGTCTTATACTGATACAAATTCCCATCGTGGAGTGCAATTATGATGTGTATATGTAATGTACCAATAAAGATTTCAATTTAAAAAAATTAAAAAATTTTAAAAAAAAGAAAGACAAGGTCACTACATTCTCATGTAGGGAACAATCCAAGAAGGGGGGATGACAATCATAAATATATACACACCAAATGTTAGCACACCCAGCTATATAAAACAAGTATTAATGGACATGAAAAGCCAAATAAGCACTAACACAATACTAGTGGGAGGGCTCAACACCCCACTGTCACAAATAGATCAACTGTACAAAAAAATCAATGATGAAATACTAGAACTGAACCAAAATTTTAAACAAATGGACTTAATACATATTTAAAGAGTATTCCACCCCACAAAACTAGAATACACATTCTTCTCTGCTGCACATGGGTCATTCTACAAAACAGACTAATGTTAGTTCATAGAACTTGTTTACATAAATGCAAAAGAACTGGTTATGCCTTGTATATTACCAGAACATAGTGCCTTGAAATTGAAGAGCAAGAGCAAAAGAAATTCCAAGAACTTCATAAACACATAGAAGTTGAACAACACTCTCCTGCATAATCAACAGATTATGAGCTAAATTAGATAGTTTCTACTATTAAACAATAATGTCAGTACAACATACAAGAATCTACAGGACACAATGAAAGCAGTGCTATGAGGAAAATTCATAGCAGTAAATGCCCATACTAGGAAAGCAGAGCAAGCTCAAGTAAACAACACATTGTTAAACTTCAAGTTTCCTGAAAATGAAAAGCAAGACAAAGTTAAAGCTCATACAAGGGAGGAAATTATAAGGATCAGAGAAGAAATAAATGCAATGGAGAATAAGAAAATGATACAAAAAAAATCAATGAATCAAAGACTGGATCTTTGAAAGAATAAACAAAATTGACAAATCCTTAGGCAATCTTATCAAAAAAAAGGAAGGTAAAGACCCAGATCCATGCAATTATAAATGAAAATAATGAAACCACAGAAGATTCAGCAAAATCCAAAGGATCATCAATACCTACTTCAAAAAGATGAAATACCTTCTACAATAAGATGAAAAACAGAGAAGAAACGGACAGATTTCTAGACACACATGAACTCCCGAAGTTGAATGAAGATGATAAAAATATGCTACATATCCCAGTATCAATCTATGAAATTGAAAATGTAATTAAAAACCTACCAACAAAGAAAGTCCTGGTCCTGATGGCTTCACTGCTGAATTCTGTAAGCAGTTTAGAGAAGAGCTAATGCCACTACCTTTCAAATTCTTTTGTGAAATTAAAAGGGATGCAAGACTCCTAGATTTATTCCTTGAAACAACGATTACCTTGATTCCCAAAACAGAGAACAATCCAACCAAAAAAGAGAACTATAGGCCAATCTCTCCATAAATATAGATGCAAAAATTCTCTTTATCCAGTCTCCTATTGATGGATATTTTGGTTGTTTCCAAGATTTAGCAATCACAAACTGAGCTGCTATAAACATGGGTGCACATATGTCACTGTAATATGAATCTTTTAATTCTTTTGTGTATATACTAGCAGAGCAATGGCCAGGTCAAATAGAACCTCTGATCTCAGCTTTCTGAGGAATCTCCACACTGATTTCCACAGAGGTTGTATGAGTCAACACTTCCACCAACAGTGGAGAAGGGTTCCTTTTTCTCCTCAGCCTTGCCAACATTTGTTGCTGGCTAATTCTTTTATAGAATGGAGTACTATTCTGCCATTAAAAATGATAAGATTGAGTCATTCATACTCAAATGGATGTACTTTCAAGACATCCTCATACATGAAATAAATAGGTCACAGATGTGTAAATACTGTATCTTTTCTCTAGTAGTAGAAAATGAAGATGTAAATGCATTCTACTATATATAGTTGATATTGTGAAATAGAAAATATTTAAAAGGAAAGAGGGTGTAGGGATAAATAACAAGAGGAAAAAGGACATAATTGTAATTTAAAAAAGGAAACAAACCTTATGTATATAGGGGGTGGGGGTTGCAGGGTGGATGGGGGAAGGGGAAAAATGGGTATCAAGTTGTGTCATATTCTGGTACAAACCTTCAATGTTGAATGAGATGATGATGTGTATTCATAATGTATCAATAAAGATTTGAATTTTTAAAAATTCTCAATAAGATACTGGCAAACAGAATACAGAGGATCATCAAGAAGATCATACACCCTGGCCAAGTTGGACTCATCCCATGGATTCAAGGATAGTTCAACATACATAAAGCAATAAATGTAATATACTATATTATTAGAGTCAACAACAAAAATCATATAGCCATCTCAATATATGTAGAAAAGGTGTTCAACAAAGTCCAACATTCATTTATGATTAAAACACTGCAAGAAATTGGAATAGATGGCCTTTATTTTAACCTGATAAAAGCTATTTACATAAACCAAGAGCCAGCATCATACTAAATGGTGAAAAACTGAAACCTTTCACACTAAAATCATGAACAAGACTAGGATGTCCACTATCACCACTCTTGTTCAATGTATTTCTAGAAACATCAGCCATAGCATTTAAAGAAGAAAAAGAAATAAAAGGAATAAAGATAGGAAAGAAAGAATTTAAACTGTCATTATCTGCTGATGACATGACATACCATATAGAAAATCTTAAAAACTCAGTTAAAAAACTTGATTTGATCACCAGATTCAATACAGTAACTGGATACAAGGTAAACATCCAAAATGAATAGCCTTTTATACACAAATAATAGACTCACTGAGAAAAAAATAGAGGAAACAATTCCTTTCACAATAACACCCTCAAAAAATGAAATATCTATAGAGCAATTTAACAAAGGAGGTGAAAGACTTTTGCTCTGAAAATTACAGAACTTTGAAAAAAAATGAAAGAGATGATCAGAAAATGGAAAGACATCCTTTGCTCTCGGGTGGAGAGAACCAATATTGTCAAAATGGCCATATGCCAAAATTATTATATAGATTCAATGCAATCCCAATTGAAATCCCAACAGTGTATTTCACTGAGCTAGAGAAATAATCCAAAAATTCATCTGGAGCCAAAGAGACTTAGAATAGCAAAAGTAATCCTAGGCAATAAGAACATGGCAAGGCATATCATAACCCTCAATTTAAAACTATACTACAAAGCCACTGTTATAAAAACAGCACAGTACTGGCAAAGAAACAGACCTATGGATCAATGGAACAGACTAGAAGAAGCAGAAACAACTCCAGATATATTAAGCAACCTCATATTTGACAAAACAGCCAAAATCCTCAATGGAAGAAAGATCACTTCTTTCATAAGTGGCACTGGAAAAACTGGGTTTCAATCTGCCAGAGATTAAAACTAGATCTATGTCTTTCAAGATGCACCGAACTAAAATCAAAGTGGAGTAGAGACCTAAATATTAAAACAGAAACACTAAACCTGCTGGAAGATAGGTGAGGCAGAACCCTTGGAGACAATGACATGGGGAAAGACTTTATGAACAAAACCTCAGCAGCTTGGGAACTAGCAGAAGGAATCAACAACCAGGATCTCATCTTATTAAAGAATTTCTTCACAACAAGAGAAACTACCAACAGAGTGAAAAAGGCAACTTACAAGTTGGGAAAAAAAAAATTTACCTCCTTTTCCTCAGACAAAAGATTACTATCTAGAATATAAAAGAACTTTAAAAAATCAGCTCCTCCAAATTTAAAGATCCAATTCAAAAATGGGCATCTGAAATGAATGGGCATTTTTCAGACAAAGAAATAAAAGTTGCTATGAAAAAATGTTCAACATCACTGGTCATTCCAGAGATGCAGAAAAAAACAACAGTGAGATTCCATCTCACTCTAAAAACAATGGCTGCTTTCAAGAAATCAACCAATAACAAATGCTGATAGGTCTAGGGGAGAATGGAGCTCTTCTCCATTATTAGTAGGAATGTACACTGGTGCAACGACTGTGGAAATCAGTGTAGAGATTCCTAAAAACCTAAGATTTATGGCCCCATTTCACCCTTTTATTCCCCTCCTAGGTATATTCATGAAAGAATTAAATAATATCACAGTGATACATGTGCACCAATGTTTATTGCAGCTGTTTGCAATAGCTAAATCTTAGAAACAGCCCAAATGTTCGTCAACAGGAGACTGGATAAAAAAGATGTATTTTTTTATAAAGTGGAATATTAGCCATTAATAATAATAAGTGGACATTAGTGTGGAGACTCCTCAAACTCCTAGAAATAGAAGTCCAATTTGACCCTGGATTTTCCCTGTTAGATATATATACAAATGAGCTAAAAGCATCATGTCATAGTAACAAAGTGCAATCATGTGTATAGTGGCACAGTTTGTAATTGCTAAATCTTGGAAACAGTCCAAAAGCCCATCCACTGGTCACCGGATAAAGAAGGTGTGGTTTTATATTTTTTTAAGAAAATGGAGTATTACATAGCCATAAAGAATGATAAACTTGAGTCATTTATAACTAAGTGGATGTACATTCAGGTCATACTCATAAGTAAAATAAATAGGACACACATATGTAAATACCAAACCCAGATGGCCTGTAAACTTTCCTGAAGAACAATCCAAAAGTTACCCAGTGGACCTTCAAGTTATGACTGACCTGATATATGAACAACTTGGGTTATGATCAGAACTTTAGTTTTAACTTATGAACAAAGTCTTGAGTTATTATCCAAATGCCTGTAACTTGTGCTTCTAGATGACCTCAGATATACATTTAAGCCTTCAAGAGTTCTGTGAGGAACATGACAACATCCCTTCCTGTGTAAGGTAACTGAGAAATGCTGGGCTAATGCCTGTGTAGGACACTGAGATCTACCTGTAGGGAGCAGGGAAACTTTGACGGGTGTGTAGAGGAATCTGAGTCTTCAATTGGCCAAACTGAGTTAGAACCAGCCCTTGTGAACAAACACTATAAAAATCAAGGGTCCACTCTAAGGACTTTGGAAATGGCTTCTAAAAGAATGTTACGGTAATCTCAAGATCTTAAAAACATTCTGTCTTTATAGCAAATGTATGATTCAAAAAAGAATGATAAACCTCAAGTTAAATGAACACTATACATCAAATCTCTCTTGTGACTAATGTAACCAAGTAAACTGAAGGTGCAAAGTTGTATTTTTGGTTTCAGAGAGCTAACAAAATACAGATATACCCATTTATTAAACAAGAACTAGAAAATAATTTTAAAAGACAATTTAGGTGGCTCTGATGCACAATGGATAGCGCCTTGGATTTCTTAAAGACAATGCGACATCATTAAAATTCTGCACCACTGCTTCATCCAACCAATTCATGCTTGTATGAGAGTGAGACAGTCAGCCTGCCTCACGTTAGCAAGGCTCATATGTGTAGAAAACACATGGGCTTTAGAACTAGCTGGATGTGAATTTGAACAGTTCTGCAGTTGCCTAGGAATGTAAAGTCTTGCAAGTTCCTTAAACTCACAAAGCTTCAGTTTCTCCACTGGCAACAATGGAATAATTACCTCCTGGCAAGGTTACAGTGAGGGTAGAGCTTAGGTGGGAGATATGCCTGTCACATGGAGGTTATTCAGTAAATTGTAGTTAATAAGAACAAGAACAATGGTATTAGTAACTTTTAAAAACACTGTTAACAGCAAAGAGTGTTTAATGGACAAAGCATGGGCCTGGAGTGGAACACCTCGGTTTTTATCTAGGCTTTACTTTCCTCATGACATTCTCATGTTTAACAACGACTGTTCGCAGTTGATCTCTCTTCTCTCATAGCATCCATATGGCTTTAGTCTAACATCATAGAGCTTTCCTGTGAGCAAGACACTTCATGCCTCACCTATAACATGTCTATACAATAAGCCTACACACAGTATCCACCAACTATGCCTGTGGTGAGGATAAATGAGATCACACAGGAAAACTGAGAATCATGTTGGACACCTACTGTAAAAACCCAGTAAATAATAGTTGTTGATCCTATTTCTTCTATTTTAGTCATGTGAATTGAAAGGCTAAAACCAGGACCATCTACCTGGGTAAAAAATTACCTACTTTATGTTGTTTATTAATCAGAAAATAGAAGAGTATGAAATCGTCTGAGGATGACAAGATAGCATTACAGATTAATGGCAGGAATAATAAAACATGAGACACTATCTCAAGGGCAAAATCAAAATTAGACTGCAAATTACAAAGCAGTATGATCAATAAACTGGTAATCCTACTAGAAAACCACAATTTCTAAAATTCTTCATTACCAGAAGAGTTTGGGACTGTGAAAGATTTCTATGCAAAAAAAAAATTAATAATAATAGTACATATGAAGAATGAAGCAAAGGAAATCCATTTTACCTTCTTTGTTTCCCCAAACAAGTTTTTTTTTTAACCTCCTTGGCTCCTTGTATTTTTCTAAATAATTTTTGCAAAGTTCAGAAAAGTCAGAACTGTTCCCTTTGTATCACCTTCCCCCAAACTACTTGAAATATTTAGGCCCTTCCAAAACGTTATTCTATATCACCAATTAAAAATATCCAGCTACACAAGTAATAGAGAAGGAGTCATAAAGTCAACATTAAAAATCAATAGTTTATTTATTCACCAACAAAGAACAGAAATCAGGAAAATAATTCCATGCACAATAGCTTTAAAAATCAGATAGGTCATTTAAACCAACGAGTTTAAAAAAAGATCCTCACATTCAACACGGTCCCATCAAAATAATAATCACATTCTTCATAGAGCTACAAAGAATACTTCGTGGAAACACAAAAGACCCAAAATAGCCAAAGCAATCCTAAGCAAAAAGAGCAAAGTTCAAGGCAGCAAAGTGGTCAGTTACTACAAAGCTTAACTAACAACAGCACCATGGGATTGGCCCTAAAATAGACTCCTACACTAGTGGAATAGAACAGAGGAGACAGAAGCAAACAGCTGCAGAAGTTACATACATCTCATTATTGACAAAGGAACCAAAACATACACAGAAGAAACACAGCATCTTTAGCAAACAGTGCTGGGAAAACTGGACATCCACATGTGTACAACTGATACTAAGTCTCTGTCTCTCGCTCTACAGAGAACCCAATTTAAAATGGATGAAAGTGTAAGATATAAGTCCCAAAACTTTAAAAGTGCTAGAAAACATAGATAAAATGCTTAAAGTTGGACTCCAGGAGCTCAGGAAAGATCAAATGGGGTGATGTCAAATAAAACATTTTTGTGCAGCAATGGAGCTCATCAGCAGCATCAAGATGGTCTGCAGAATATGGGAAACTCTTTGCCAGCTCCTCTTGTGACAGAGGAGTAATGTCCAGAGTATAGAGAGGACTCACAACCCTAACACCAGAAACTCAAACAGCTCACTCAATAAGTGAGCAAATGGCCTGAACAGAAACTTCTCAAAAGACATCCAGTGGCTGACAAACACCGCAGATGGACAAGCATTCACATGGTGAGTTATTAGGGAAGTGCAGAGGAATTCACACCAGATTCCACTTCCCTCTGGTCTGAATGGCTGTCTCTGAGGTATAGGTGACAATAAACATTGGTGAGGGTGTGGGGAAAAGGAACACTCTGTACTGCTAGTGTGAGCGTAAATAAGGAGGGCCGCTATGGACATCAGTATGGAACTTCCCAAAACATCTAAAAATAGGGCTGCCATTTGATCCAGCTCTACTTCTCCTTAGCATACAGCCAAAGCAATCAGTACATTACAAGGATACCTGCAGTATCATGTTTATTACAATACAATTCACAACTGCTAATGTATGCAACTAGACCAACTACCCATAAATGGCTGAATGGAAAACAAAATTCTGGTGTATATTTACATATATACAGAATACAATATTATTCAGCCATAAAAATGAACAAATTCTGTCATTTTCAGGAAAGTGGAGGGTCTATGTACTACCATATTGAACAAAGTAAGTCAGATTCAGGAAGATAAATGTCACTTATTCTCTCTAGTATGTAGAGCCAACAAAAAGATGACATGAAAGTACAAGGAAGACACTAGACAGGAGGATGGGAATAGGGCTGGTACAAGGGGATGGATCTACTAAAAAATGCACCTGAACCCTCCCAAAATATGTGAACCTAGTTGGAGGATATAGTAATAGGGGAACAAAAATGATCCAAGTATGCTATGTGCATGCATGAATCTGCTAAAATAAGCCACCAGTCTATCTAGCCAGTAATGCAGTAATATCAAGAACAGAAATAGATGTGAAAAAAAGGGGGAAGACATACGACATTCCTCATCCACAAACTGTACAAGAAATAGCTACCTAAGCAGAGCATCCCAACTTGCAAGGATAACATACAATCCTTCTCCTTGGGTGTGGTTTTACGGAAAGGGATGGAGGAGCTGGAATTTGAAGTGCTGTCTCCAACATCCACAGATAAGACTGAGGACATGAGCTAGAATGAAGAACCCAGGGTGTCCCAAGGAGCTGTTTGTACCCCATGTACAGTCAGACACAGGGCCAGCAGCTTGGCCAGGGTCCTTCAAGTCTACAGGAAAAGGATGAACTTGAAAGAACCCATTTTATGGTACAGAGTGAGGACCAAGAGACATGTTTTTCAGCAGTCTTGAGTGGATGCAGGTCACCCTCAAGAACATAACTTCAGCAGCCACTTCATTATATTTCTACTGTAAAGGGTGAAGAGCTGAGCCAAGCCTTCACCAAAAATCCCTTCGGAATTCAGGCAAGGTTAGGTCATCTGCACTCTATCGACAAGTGCTGAACTCAAAACCCCTAATGAGGCTTCTCTGCAACAGTATGTGTCCTGGCACTAATGAAGCTCTTTTTCCATGAATAATGAACAAGGACATTATTTCTGTTGCCAGGTACACACATAAACAAAGCTCAACACAAGAGTCTTGATATGGTGAGTCTGTCCATTTGCAACAAAGGAATTTTGCAAAGTGGGAGCCAAGTTTTAGTGGAGGGTGGGACGGACTGCTGTAACAAATAATATGAACGTATGTTATCAGAATCTAATAAATCAGCCTTCAGTCCCTGTAAGAGGAGAGGCTGTGCAACAGGATTTGTAGAGAAAATGAATAGCTCCAAATGAGTTCATTTTTAGTTCTGCACTCAGCTTTATAACACAAGGATGATGATATCTGTAATGAACCAAGATGTTTATGAAAGGAACCTCCTACAATTTATGATCCCAAATGCTCTTTTTGCTGTCTTTATTTCTTAAACTTTAATACATCAGGTTGATTACAGGTCAGCACTGAAGATGAGCACACTGGAACTTTGCTATGACATCTGGAAAATTCACGGGCTCCTACACCTGTGGGCATGGGTTTCCTTGATACTAAAAGAACTCAAGGTGGTCATTTCATCCACAAGGGAGCCACCTAACTTGGACCACCAAGCCCACACCTCTGTTTAGCTGAAGGGCGAGATTCCAGCATATGCAAAGAAAATAAGAATGAGCTGACATGAAGGCCAAACAGTGTTTATTTTGTTTATTTAAAGTGTTCCACAAATACTTTTCTCTTTTCTAAAATGAGTTCCATACCTAGAAGCATATATCTTATTACAGAGGGTGCTCATGTCTACAAAGGAAAAAATAATTCCATCTCTGGCTAAGGGCTTAGTTTGTATCAATTTGTACAAGAGTCTAAGAAAAACTAAGCAAAAACAGTCTCACAATGCCTCAGTTGTCCCAACTGTGAGGGATGACAAAGTCAATCCATTTTAGAGATATTAAAAATTTTGTGTCAAAAGTAAGACCCAAATAGTATAGTTTACTCTGTGCTTGATGACTCCCTGGAAATTTCTGATTGCAAATCTTCTTTAAATAGACTAAAATAAAGATGCTTATTTAAGAATTTTTTACAAGCAAAAAGTAAATGTATGTGTCCTTACTCTGTAATATCTATTTTATAAGCAAACACATTTATTTTGAGGATAGTTACTGAAATAGGGTGAATAGTACGCAGCTTTGCAGATATTCCAGTAGCTAGGTGATGGCTGGTAATTCTGTAGATCATTTTTGTATGAGTAATAAAATACCTCATTCATGGATAACAGCAACATGAGATATGTTTAAAAATCTCTAGGATGTGCCAGTGTTTTTTGTGGTTTGTTAAGAATAGGAAAAATACAGTCAGTTCATAGTCATGTAGCCAAAGTAGAGAAGGAACTTGAAAGCCCATCATGAAATGGGGTATTCTGAAACAGGAAAAGGTCAGGGTGAAGGAGACACAACTTTGGCTCTGAGTATCTACTCGGTTTCACATGTGGAAGGGTGACTACCTGTCCTACACTGCTCTAGAGGGACAGCATGGCCAGGAGACAATGGTCACAGTAAACATTCACAGAGCATCACAGTAAGACTTCTAATCATTGGTGCTGTCCAAACAGGTACGAGTGATTCTGCAGTGATCCTGACCATGGAGGGATGAAAGCCCAGTATATGTAACTGCTTCATGGCGAAAATGCCAAAGGATTACACAGGAAAGGTAAGAGAGGAATGGGACACAAGCCCTTCCTGAACATGAAGTTCCAAGATTTTACAAAATACCACTATGAAACTCTAGGTGAAAGTTTTTGACAGGAGAGTTATTAAAGTGCTGAGCTATTGAAAAGATTCTTCCAATCCAATCACGGAATACATCAGGGAGAGAGGAGTTCTCGAGCACACAGAATACCCCAGGACTCACCATCATACTTTGCTAAAACTGCTTGAACATCAGCATATGCTTGTAGTTCCAGAAGGGCTTCTAAAAGGTTTTCATGGATGTTGAACATGCTCAGAAGAGGAAACTCTTTCATTAACTAAAAAAAGAAGAAACCAAAGAATAATTAATATGTATTTTATTACATTTAGTATGACATGATGTTTTGATATACACAGTTCACCAGAGTCAGCAGTTTAAAAATTTCTTTAAAAGAAATAAAAAGGGCCAGGGATTTAGCTCAGTGTTTCTGGCACCTGTCTTGCAAGTGCAAGGTCCCGAGTTCAATCCTTGTAATATATATACATATACATATATGTATATATAATACTAAATAATTGCCATTGGACTATATGCTTACACAACTATTAATTTTAAAACATTAAATACTTTTTAATGATATTTTAGAAAACTGGAAAGTTTAAATTTGTGAGATTCTAAGGTGGGAGAAAATACAAAAGAAAGAAGTTTTTCCTAAAAAACTGAAGTTGTAGCAGGGCATAGTGGCTCATACCTGCAATCTCAGCATTTGGGAGGCAGAAGCAGGAGGATCACCATGAGTTCAAGGTCAGCTTTGGTTACACAGTGAGTTCAAGGCCAACCTGAACTACACAGTAAGATCCTGTTTTGTTTCTTTTTTAAACAATAACAACAAAGTGAAGTTGCTCAACAATGACAAAATGCCAAAGAGCCATAGTGGCACATCTATGGTGCACGTGCCCAAATGGGCTATCTGCTATCACTGAGAGCTCTAAAATGGTTCAACATCACTGCCATAGAGAGAAAAAAGAAAGTGAAAGCTGAAAAATACTTCACAGGCTTTAACAGCTAGGTCATTACAAAGTTTGTCAAGATCAACTTGGATGAGAGAAGAATGAGCAAGTGGGTATTTTTTTAAGTTAAGCCAGTGATAAAGTTAAGGAGAAAAAGGAGGAAAGTAGCTAGCAGGTGCTGGGTCGAGAAAAAAAAATTGTGAGTAGGTTAGGAGTTGTGGATAAAGAAATTCTCAAGTTCCTGTCTAGAGACCTCAATAAAACAGGAGTCAAGATTACCTTCTGAGACCAAGGGAATAGGTGACAGGAGGAAGTTAAAGGCACAGGTGAAAGTACAGAAGAGTCACAGAGGAAAGATCCACTTAGGGAAACAGAGAAAGTTGCTAGCAAAGGCCCTCATGAGAGGCTGGTCAACTGAAGGCCATGAAGTTACAAAGGCTACAACTGCCATCACCGTCAACTTCTAGCTAGTGGACTGCAGCCCCAGTAGAGCAGCAAGATGTCAAACCTAACTGCCTAAACTGACTCTAGGCAGCCTGAATTACAGTCCATGAGGTCAAGGTGCAAGAGAATTGGGGATAATGGAGAAAAAGTGGTTAAAGCATTAGACTGAATGAGGAAGAAGAAAATTATAAAGGCAGTTAAAATAAATAATGCCGAACTCCACTGGAAAACAAATAAAGAAGAGTTGAGAATTTTAGTGTAAAATAATATTTCAGAAGATAGCACTCTCATTTTAAGAGAAAGATAATCAGGTTCTTTAAAACAAAGTCATGTATTCATGCTGTTCTATTTGATTTTCCTACAAACTTTTCTGATGTGACATAAGGACCTCTAAGAAAGTGATAACTTTTTAATGTCAAAATCTTTAAAGCAATTATTCTGAGAGAAATACTATTCAAAAATAGGCACATTCGCTGACAAACTATGAACCAGTGTCTAGCCTGCACTGACTACTTCTTTCTGTACTGGAAATGTTTATCATATGCCTTTGTTTTTTAAAGCCAAGAGTCACTTAACATATCTTTAAATAATTTTCTGCAACTCCAAGGAACATGATACCAATGAAAAACACCCATCAAACTGATAATGTGTTCAATCGGAGCCTCCTTGAGATGCCTTCAGTGTTTTCACTGTTAGTAAAGGAACGGAATCAGACAACAGCACACCATGTTATGTTCTGCAACCAATAAAGCTTTTCTTGTTCTGGCTCACTATGATTCTGGTTGACATTACACTTGGATTTTTTTTTCCTCTCCAATTAAAGCTTATTAGAATTAAAGCCCTTTGTCAATTCAGTAACTGGCAATACAAGAAAGACTCCTCTAAGCTGCAACATTTAAACATTTATCGTTTTTGACCATTTCTTCAAGTAACAATCAAACTTCAAGGGCGCAAGCTTACTCTGTAATTTTAAAGCTGCACTTCTAAAAATTAGTTGAAGTTTAGAAACAGTCTTACTAAAACCAAATTAGCCCATGGGCAAAACACACTGGCCTCCCTGGTTTCTGTAGAACTTTAGGACCCAGGAGCTTGAGCTGCTGAGAACTCCACATTCCACTGGATGGAGCATGTTGTGTGAAAATAAAATAACTGCCAACAGAAAGATTTTAAACATGAGAGACAGCAAATGCTGGAGAGGTAACACGTCACTTAACAATCTGTAAACCTTGTTTCCCTTATTTAATAAAAAGACAAAGTAAAGCCTCTTATCATGTTCTTCAGCTCTTTCTGAGCAACCCATTTTAGAAAAAGTCTGCGAACACTATCCTCTGCCTGTTGACTCTCCTCCCAAGTGCTACGACCTGGCTCACTCCGCAAGAGTCTCCATCCGGCCGGCATGAGTGTGAGTGACTTGAATTGCTCCCGTGGACACCCCAGCCTTTGTCTTTTTCCTCCACATCATTGGACAGCTTGATGAGCTTTTTCTGGAAACTCCTGCTTCTCTTAGTATCCTCAGTACCATTCTCATGTAGTAACTATCAGCTCCTCTTCTAGCTTCTCTCTTGTCTGCTATTTAGGAATACATTGTATGTAGGGAACCCAGTCTCAGGTACCAGATGCCACCTGCCAGGGGGTTAATGAGGATGAATAATGGAGACACACACAGTTAAACATGCCAGCAGCCTGGGGGCCCTCTCCTGTCATAGGCAGAGGAGCCTGGAGCCTTTGGCTCACCTCACTTTTATTCACGCAAACACACGCACAAGCAATCAAAGTAGCACGAGATTCATCTGGTTTCCAACACCCATTAGTGCATTCCCTGGAAACAACTTAGCCTCAGCTGTCTGAGGTTTTCCCTGCAATATGCCATCACCCCTGAGTGCAGCCTTGCTCCTCAGTGCTCACAGAGGAGGCCAATTAGAGCTCAATTCTCCTCTGTTCTCTGAAAGTGAGTCATCTTCCAAGTCATGTTCCATGTCCTCTGACCACAAATCTTTAATCTCCAGCATGTCTTGCTTTTATGTGTGGGGTCTCAGCACCACCATCTTCATGGGGATGGCTCCTATACCCTCTCTGACCTCTTCTCTCAGGTATGAGACCAAGTTATACACCGCCTGCCTGACACTTTTACCTGTACATTCTTAACGGTACTATAACTCATACTGAACTGGTAAGTTTTCCTTTCCTGAAAGTCCAAACTTGTTCTTTCTCTGTGATGTTTCCTATCTTGGAGAAAATGTATATCATTAATCCTCTGACACCTTCCACTTTATAGGCTCCTGAAATCCTGAATAAATATGTAAAAAGTGTTAAGTGTACAGAAAGCTGTTATGCAAACACCTCCAGCATCAGTGCCATCTCCTTTTTCTAACCTTTCTACCAGTACCTCAGCTTACCCTGTCATGCTTTGGCTACACTCCTCAGAAAACCATCGCAGGCTCCCTGTCTCAGGATCACTTCTTTTCAAGCAAACCTTCACAAGGCTGTCACAAAGGCCTTGGAATACACAAAGTCCACCCTGACTGGGCCGATCCCACTGGAGCACTGGGATGGCTACCCGAAATCCTAGGAAGCAATCAGAGGCGAGTGCAAGTTTACTAGCAAACTCTTCAGCACAGTACTGGTAATAGCAAAAGATAAAATGCAAGCAAGTTAAAAATCAACCCATTAGAAGACATTGAAGCATAATAAATTAAAGTCATCTTTTGTGCTAAAATGTGTAGTCATTAGAAGTTAAATGTCTCAAAGAATTTTTAATGACATGGCTTAAAAATGCTGACATATACCATGACCTGAGAAAGTGCCACACACAAAGCTATATTTTGCAATCAGATCATACTTTTGTTATGTACCTATACATAGGGATGCAGAAAAACACTAACATGTTTTTACAGTAATTATTTCTGGTTGGTGAGATCAAAGGTGATTTTACTTCTTCCTTCTGCCTTCTCTATATGTTCTAATACCTTACAGGCATACATACGCATCCTCTCTCGGGGGAGAGTGACTATGTTTCACGATACTGGGTTCCAACAAATTCAGGATATAATCTGAAATCCTTAGCATGGCAAACAGTGCCTCATAACCAATCCCAGTCTACTACACCAGCTTCATTTCTATACTTCAGCCATACAGCACCTTTCAATCCCTTAAATAGGTCTCTTTCACTCCCCTCTCAGAAGCACTTGCTCTGCTGCCTTCTTGGTCAACATGACTTTCAGAAATCCTTACCTGGCTCCTAATCTTGACCTTTTGCCCTCCACCTGCAAGCTAAATGATCCTGCCTATACTACCACAGTCCTTCGCACAAAAGCCTGCTAATCCTCTTCCTCATAAGCAGGACCTCTGATGCACTGTTGAATTCCTGTAGTGACTGACCCATCACGGGTGCTCAATCCACACTTCAGGTTGTAATGCTTTTTCAAGTCCTAGTCCTTTTGGGACATATTATTTGTGTACTGCCACAGGTCTAGCTCAAGCCTGGACATACTCTTCTACCATTTATAATCTTCTATTATCTACACCTTGGACAAAGTATAGCTAGAATCCATAGGTTTTGACTCAATGTACAGAATGATTTTCTTACACTTAGAGCTGCCTAAAAATAAAATAGATGGTGTAGAGAAATCTGTATCACTGGAACTGTTTATATGGAGAAGCCAGTCATGGAACAAAGGTACTTCCAAGGATCTTTCAAACTCTGTAATTCCAGAGAAAAATGACCAGTTTCTAAGCATCATTTCAAGGCCTCTCTCAGCTCCACGCCAGACTCCTCTTACCTCTCTTGTCTTCTGCAGGATTAAACTTGAGCCTGTCAGAGCAGATTATTTACACACCATTCCTAGAATTCTTGCTACAGTTATAGCCACTGTGTTTTACTCAAATGGTTTTCACCACCTGGAATACCTTCTCCCTCATTTATAAGGCAACCTGTCAAAATCACCTCACCCTCTACAGTCCAAATCAAACACCACCTCCTAAAGTCAGAGCATCACAGAATGTGAGAGCCAGCAGAGTCCACGGAGATCATCCAAACAACCTCCTCACTTTACAGGCAAGCTCCTTCCCAGCCACCCCCCACCCCAACCCCAGCAGAACAATGAAGCCTGCAAGTCTCAATGACTCAGCCATAGTTAATGCTGGGACTCTGATTCAAATCCAGTCACCACCACCAAGTCCAAATTTCAACAAGTCAGAACTGTGTCTGGACTGCCAAACCCAGGAGAGCTGAAGTTCTTAGTTGTTTCTGACACGACACTTACATGTCCACTTTGTATTATATTTACATAAATCTAAGAAAATGGCTCTAATACAGTTGGGGATTTAGCTCAGAGGTTCCAGCACCTGCCTTGCAAGTGCAAGGGCCTGGGTTCGATCCCCGTTAACGACATACAGCAATGTCAGGCATGGCCACTCATACCCCCCAGCAATCAACCACATACAGCAGTGTAGTTTCTGCAGTTGTTTGCTTCTGTCTCCTCTGTTCTCTTCCACTAGTGCAGGATGTTTCTATGAAGTATTCTTCGAAGCTCTATGAAGAATGTGATTATTATTTTGATGGCACCATGTTGAATGTGAGGATCTTTTTTGTAATCTGACCATTTTGACAATATCTATTCTGCAGATTCATGAACACGGGTGATAGTTCCATCATGTAGTGTCTCCTTCAAGTTCTTCCTTCAGTGTTTTGTCATTTCATTGTACAATACTTGTACCTCTTTGGTTACGTTGATTTCGAGGCATTTCAATTTTTGAAACTATTAGAATGCAACTGTTTTCCTGATTTCTTTCTCAGTCCATTATTGCATACAAAACTATTGTTGTTCCTTTAGTATTCTGTATATATTATTCTTTCTATGTTTGTGTATTTTTAAAGCTTCTTCGAAACTGGGTGTAGTTGCACACACCTATAGAGCTAGCCTTCTGGAAGGCTGATGCAAGAGATTTAAATTTTAGTCCATCCCAGACAAATTAGTGACTTAGCTTCTATTTCAGTGAGTTCATTAGATATACTTTTCAGTGTAATTTCTCAAGAGGAGCTCAAATTCATTAGATTGATTAGTTTTCTTATTTTCTAGTTATCTTCCCATTCAGGTTTGACACTGTAGCTCATTAAACTGGTGCTGGTGTCTAATAAAGGATGTGTCTGCCAAATATCTGGGAGACATCTGACAAATATCTGATAAATATTTCCCAAATATCTGGGGGAATTTCTACTCCCAGATGTGATACAACAGATTTTGACATACTGGACCTCAATTTTCCAGTAATTTCAAATCTCACATAAATTATGGTTTGTAGTCCCATTTCTTCATTTTCCATCTGAGTTCCAGAGAGGAGATTTGCTAAAGTTGTGGCCCAAGGAAATAAAAAAAATCACTATTGCATCCTGAGGATGTGTAGAGTTAAACCAACTCTTCAGTAAACTGATTCTCAGTATACCCCTACTGTTGAGGTTGGAGTTAGGTTTAAACAAGATTACCTAACAAAAACATCTTTCTGTCATACAATGTCTTGCTGCTCCTCCTTCAGAACTACATCAGTAACTTGCCTGCATAAATCATGGGTGTCCTGCATATAGAGAAAAGGCTTTGTCAGGGAGAGGGAGCACATTATGAAAGCCAAGCGTACAGGGTCCTTTGCAATTGATTAGGTCTGGGTTCATCTCCTGGGACAGTGGAGAATCTGAGCCCTGGGTCAGCTCATTTGTTTCATCACCAAGAGGTTGACAACTGCTTCTCAGTGTGGATCAGCTCCCACCCCAACACAGTAGACAGCCATTATCCCGACACCACGTTGACATAAGCGTACTATATTTCGGAAATACTAGGCAAAATTTCTACAGGTGTATAACTATTTTCCTTTTTATATACAGTTGCACAAGACCATATGGGATGTCTCTATATATTTAAGAACAATGTACAAAAAAGTGACTGGGTGCAAGGTATACTGACATATTCTTATAATCACAACTACTCAGTAGGCTGAGGCAAGAGGACACCATATTTGAGCCCAGTCTAGGCAACTTTGCAACTTAGTAAGATCCTCTCAAAATAAGACATTTAAAAAGACTGCAGATGTAGCTTAACATGAAGCCTCTGGGCTCAATCTCTATTTTTTAAAAAAGGGAGAGAGAGAAAAAAAAGACAAAGAAAAGAAAAGACAACTTGTTGACATAATTAGGCTTTCTATTAAGAAAAGACTAGTTTCCATATCAAGTATGAATGAAAGGATATGAAAATATAGAGGCCTGTTTTCTATAAGCTAAGTCATTCTAAATAACTCTTTAAACTCACTCACTATCTAACATAGTTCTGTTTATTATCCCCTATCTTCTCCACACTGGTAACTGCTTTCTCCTGGCAGCAAGAAATTTATATGCCCTGTTTTGCCCAAATAGTACAGTTTACACAGAATGAAAACACTACCTCTCCTCTGATTCCTCTAATACCTATGGGGAAGAACATGGGATGGGTCAAGGATAAAATTTCGGTTTCAATTTGACATCATTTGGCTGTTGTCAGTTCAAGTTTATTTCAGTGGAAGAATTTGAGGCACTTCTGAGGTTAACATTTATGAGCTCAAATGGGGGGAAGAAAGGAGAGTTAATCCACTGGAGTTGAAATACTCCCTGGACATAATTTAGAAGGATAGTCTCTATGCTTTTCACAGCTAATTTAGAGGATAAAAATAACAGCTTAAGCTTTCATATTTGATCCGTATTTCCTTAAACATGTTATTAGTTTAGCCATCCATGTATTGTTCCTTGAGTGAGAGAAGCAATGGGAAAATTCTTACATAGTTTAAGGCAGAGAAAATTAAGTGAGTGCCTCAGCCAGATTCCTACTGAGGTCAATGAAAGCTTAGCCTAATTAAAGTTTATAGAATTTGGCCTGTATTACACTCCAACACCAGATACTATTTTGTTATAGTTGTAAGTTTGACATTATTTAATTACAGTTTCAAATAAAGGCATAAATAGAAAATAGAAAAGACAGTCTATATTGCATGGTTATTATTTTGTTAGTGATCTTTACTGACATGTTGGGCAATGAAAGGGAAGGATGAATTGTTTATTGGAACCCTCAGAGGTCCAAGAGAGTTCAGTTTACACAGATCACTATACATGCAGCCATGAGAGGCTTAAATGTACACTAACAAGAAAATATCATTTTCAGAACCAATTCAAAAGCAAACAATAACTGCGCCTATTGAAAAGTAATATGGGTAATACATGATGTGCCTGCACACAGAGTCACATCCCAAGTTAACCAGTTCCTAACTGATTATTACATTATGTAAAAGCATCATTACTGAGGATGAAGGACAACACTAACAGTCTCAGCCACCAGCCAATTTTGTATCTCCCAGACTCAAAGGGCTAGAAGGTCATCTAAATAATTACCTCCTTCTGTCAAAATCATGCTCTGTTCATTCTAGAGGGAATTTTTCCTTTAAAATGTTAGCAAATGACACAAGCTGCTAACAAAAACATCTGCAGTATAGAGCTTTCTCCTCTGTTCATTACTCAGTCAAAGGCAAAACAAACACACCTTTATGCACAATTTACAAGTCTTCAGATTCCATTCATCAATCACTGTTCTCCTCAGTGACAATTTTTTAAGGTTACTTTCAGACACCTACGAAATTTTCCTTGCAAATACAAAGATTTAATATGACTACTATTTATCTACATTTTATAGAAGAAATTTCCTCCATAGAATTAGAGAAGAGGGCAACAAAGAAGTGGTCTTCATACTGTCTTGGGAGAAAGTGGGGTTGAACCTCCCTCAAATTTATGATAACACTCGGAGGAAACTACTTTTCTATCACCCCGAAGAGCTTAAAATGGCAATATATACTAGCCCTGAGAAAACGAGCACACCTCAACAGTTTCATGTGTACTTGAATGGCTTGGAAACAGGCCCACTGCCCAGAGCACCATGAGCATCGTCCTCTCTGTGATGACACGGCATTTTTCTGTTCCAGGAGTGGCCTCAACAGGCAGCTAAACATATTGGCCAACAATTACTGTCAGAAAGGACTTTTCATGCCAAAAGCACATCACTGCATCTGGCAGATATTCTTCATATTCACACGGTTAGTGGTAAACAACACAACTCAGAAAATTTACTCATTTTGGCTATCTGAGACAATGGAAACTTACAACAGGGCCATACTGAAAGTGAGCTCTAATGGAAGATTCTTTTAGGGTAACAGGTGATAGAGCAGTACCCCAACCTGTGACATTCGTCTACACCCTGCTCTACAGTCACTTCACCTTCTAGTGCTCTCTTTCCTTTCTAGCTCCTTCCACAGCACTGTCCTGAAACCACCAACACGTCCACTTCAGAGGGAGCATGACCTTATGATTGCTTTAGCAGCTGATGATGACTCTCACAATGTTCTGCCTATGCAGCAGAACGTAGGGCTGGCTTCTACTTCCCAAAAAATGCATAGAGACCATTACTGTCCAATCTTGAGCAGTAGTTCCTGCTCCTCCAGAGTGCATGTCATCGTGCACCAGTACCTGTCAGGTAACAGACCTTCAAACACTGAAGATTTGGGTGTCTGGCTCCATTTTATTACTCTTTACCCCAAAACCACCCCTCAATGTGAATTATTTCATTCCACATGAACATTGTGTCTAATAGTCTAGATTGCATCTTCTCAAAGCAAAAGACTTTCCATTGTGATTAAGCAACCCCAGATCATATGAAGATTCTATACCTTGACACCATTTACACATGGTTCATCTAAAGTTAGAAAACACCTGCCAAGAAAGTACTGTTCTTCAATTACACCATTACTCTTACATTAAACTTGCTCTTTAATTTCACTGAGACCATCAAGGTTTTGTCTTCTGTGATTTTTGTTTTAATGTTCCCCCTTTCCTGGGCCCTTCTCATTACTCTTAAAGTTCTTTCTTCTTTTAGCTCCAATGATATAACGCTCTCCTGGTTTTACTCCCAGCTTTCCAACGACCACCTCTCTGAATTCATGGGCTGTTTTAAACTAGCTGGAATGATATGATTTTAAATAATCAGGGAAGGCAAGAAAGACAGAGTGATATTTCAGGGAGAACTGAAGAAGGTAAAGGAGGAAGTCACAAGGGTATTTGAGGGAGAAGTATTCCAGTAAAAGGTTCCAACTAGCATAAAGGTGCTGTGCTGGGAATGAGGCTAAGACATTCTATAACATCATGAAAACTAGTGTGGCTGGAGCACAATGAGCACACCGTGATAACACAGTTGCTTGAGCTGAGCTTTGTAGGCCACTTTTCAAGCTTAGACTTTGAGTAAAATGACAGATGAATTGAAGATTTGGACCTAATGAACAGTGTTACCTATATATATGTCTCAAATGGCTCTATTCTAGCTCCTGTGTAGAGAGCAGCTGCAAAGGGACACAAGTGGAGCAGAAAGGCTTGTTAAAAGGCTGTTATTAAAATCCAAGAAAGAGAAATGATAATAGTTTAGAACAAAAGAAGGGCTTTGAATATAGTAAGAAATGGTAGGATTTGAAATATTATCTTTAAAGGTAGAGCTGGTAGAATTCACCAATAGTCAGATCTTATTGCTTGTAGGTCCAAACATACTATAATTCCATCCACATCTTCACTGCTACACTCACAAGTCTTGCAGGAACTACTGTTCTAACTGCTTACCAGGGCTCCCTGCTTGCATTCTTGCCCTCCATTCTTCCCAGTGCACATGTAAGGACCTCTAGCCTCTACAGGATCAGTGCTCGCAGTGACCTCTCAGTGTTTCCCTGGTGATAGTTTCTGGTTTCACTATTCATTTCATAATATATTTTTGAGACAGGGTCTCACTTTGCAGTTCAGACTGGCCCTGATCTCAGCCTTGAACTCACAGCAATCCCCTGGCCTCTGCCTCCCAAGTGCTGGGATTACCGGCATAAGCCACCAAGCCTGGCACTGTGGTATGTAGTTCTGATTGCTGGTGGGGATGAGTCTCAATGCCTGGTACTGTTTTATGTGGTTACAGGGTATTGAACACGGATGCTTGCAAGTGAAGTGCTGGAACCACTGAATCCTCCGCCCTCATTTCATAATCTTAACCCACCTTGTCTCCATTAACTCACAGAAGATGATCTTCCATTTAACTGAATTTTAAAAAAGGGGAGGGAAGAGGACAAAAGGAAGGGGAAAATGAGAAAAGAAAAATAAAATGGAAACAAATCTTTTGTAAATAAAGAGGAGAAGAAAAGTTGAACAGAGCAGGGAGAAATGGAAAAAATAACAATTAACATATACTGTTTAAAGGTATTGGTACAAATTCTATATAAGGACTGTGATCATTATGTATATCTAAATTGTATTAGTAAACTTAATAAAAAATGTCACCAGAGAGGACTTCTTTTGATCCTTTCACCTCTCTCCCTCCACCACACACTCAAATTGCATACAGACATATCTCTGAATAACTATCAGCCACAAATGCAATCCCCCTCTTTCTTAGTCTGCTAAGGCTGTAGTAACAATAACAAAAAAATAACCACAACTAGATGGCTTAAACAACAGAAATTTATCTCTTAGTTCTGAAGGCTGGGAAGCCCAAGATTCAAGTGCTAGCAGAATTGGTATCTCTGAGGAACCTCTTCCTCCTCTACAGACAGCTGCTGTATCTCTATATGGTAGAGAGATATCCTTTCTCTTGTCTGTTCTTCAAAGGACACAAATGCTATTAATGAGGGTTCAATTTACATGGCCTAATTATCTCTCAAAGGCTCCATCTCAAAATACCATCACATTGGACTTTGGAGCCCAATATATTACTTTCAAGAGAAAACACTCTGTCCAAAATACTACTTTCACCTTCCTGTGCTCTAGAATTCATAATTACAGATTCCTAAGTACTTCATTCTATCACTGATCCTCTCTCTTTTATATATGCTTAACCTTTCTGTTCCTCTTAGTCTTTTTCCTTCAACATTTGAACAAGTTCAGGTCTTCTACTGTCAATATGTTCTCTTGCAGGTATCTAGTTCTCTTTTCATCTTCCATGTAAACTTACTACTCCAATAAATTTAGGAGACAATACAATACACCACTTTATTTATTTCCTGTTATGCTAGATGCTCCTCCAAAGACTCATGTATGCAAAGGCAGGGATGGAAAGGTGAATGAATCATGGGAGTGCTGCAGCTAAATGTGATGCTAGGGGGAGGGGCCTGGCTGGAAAAGGTGGCCACTGAGGGTATGACCTGGAAGGGTTCATCTCCCCTCTGGGTTTTCTCTTCTTTCTCTGCTTCCTGGCTGCTATAACTTGAACAGCTTTCCTCTGCCAGTACTTGCACCATGCCTTTCTGCCTTAGAGCCAACTGGCTCTGGATTGAAGATGTGAGCCAAAATAAACTCCTCCTCTTTTATGTTGTGGGTATTGGGCATTATGTATCAGGGACAAGAAAAGTGACTGAGACAAACAACTATGATTTTACTAAACTGCCAACAGCTTCTCTGAAATTAAACTGTAATAAATATTTTTCTCTATGACAAATATTACCAAATACTTATGTGGCAAGTGCTGGGCTAACAACTTCAGATTGCACATACATTTCCCTCCCTGTAGCATTTGATACTGTTGGTCACACCCTCCCTTCTGAAATGCTCTCTTACTATGGTTACTTCTTTGTAAGTCTCCCTTGACTTACAGCAGACCCTCAAGTTACATCCAGCCTGATATACAAACTGGAGTTAATCATGTTAATGGAAGATCCACCTGCCTCTTATTAGCTATAAGGTGTACACAGGTAAAAATCAGGATCTCAGCTGTACTGAATTAGTTACAATAGGCTTTCAGCAACCAACCGAGGTAAGTCAAGAGCCCACTGTTTTTGTTTTACATTGCCCTCTCTCTTTTCATTACAGACCCTCTTCCTTCCCTAATTTCATCCTCTCCTAACTGTAATCACCTTCCATGATGCTTATTCCTAGGACTTTCTCCACTCTGAATCTCTTTTCAGAGCATAAGATCTGTACATCTCACAGACATTTTCATTTGGATCACTTCCATTACAGCATGAGTAACACGTCTAACCTTGAGATTCTATAATTCCAATCCCCCAAATAGCACCCCTGTCTCCCTCATCTCCCAAGTAATACAACCTGAAGTCATTCCTGTCTTCTTGTCTCCCTCACAATTCCCTAAAGTAAAAACAAAACAACAAAACTTACCTACTTAGTTTCAACTTCTCTCAATTCCATCCCTTAAGCCTCTCAAATTGGACCTTCAGCTCTACTTGGAGTTTGCTCTACCAGAACCCATTAAGTTAAACTCAGCACTTGAATGTCTCTCAAGTACTGAAAGCAGAAGGTAAAGTTGATAAAGGAAACTAAGACAGGGATGACATATCCCCTAAAGAACATTTATTGTACTCTGAAAAGGCAGTGTAAAATGTATCCTGACACTTCAGAGGAAGTCTTTTCTCTCCTTGAAATCAGTGATGTGTGAGAACACCTGGCATATCGATTTATGAAAGCATACACTCTGAGTCTACTTCAAAGGCTCTATCTCCCATCACACTGGTAAAAGAACTCAAGCAAAAGGCTTACAATTGGAGATGAAAGACTAAACAAACATGTTTACCTATTCCTTTTCCCAACTGCAAAACCTACTGAAATGTTCATAAAATAATACCGAGACACAAATGTATACCTGTGATGAAAACTGCAAATGAGTAGGAGAAATGACTGGCAGAATCATTGAGCAAGAGATCTTTGACAAATCTCTTTAAACAAACTAAATGGGACTTGATTAAACCATATCAGAGGAAACAGGAAGCTGCAGTTCTCCTAGAAGAGCCCAACAGAGGTTGCAAATTTGAAGTTAGCAGAGACAAAGCAGGAATGGACTGTGGAACAGAAATCAGACATAAACAGCTGACTCGAGGGCAGGTGGGATAAGCAGCCCTGGGAAGCCCCAGCTGTCCTAAGCTCAAGGCCTGAGTGTCTTATAGGCTGTGCAAGACACAAAAACATGAACTGAAGCCTTACCTTCTGATTCTAGTTATATGAGGGACTTTAAGCAACAAAGGAAGCTAGTTAAATCTTGAGATTTCCCCAGATTACCCCAGAAGCTTTCAGATGGCTGAGGTTGACTTTGCTGTTGTCAGCCCTGCACTTCTTCAGCCACATGTCAGCTACCACTGACATGGCCGCCAAAGAGGTAGAAAGTTGCAAGTGTAGCCACCCAGCCCTTCCCCAGCCAACTCTGAGGATGTGGATTCTGTACCCCAGCTGCAGCCACCTGCCGATTCCAAGGCTGCTCTGCCTGGGGCAGCAGAGGGATGACCAAATGACCGACCAGACTGTGGACTAGGCTAACAGCAGAGAAGAGAAGGTAAACTTGGGGGCTGACAGCTCCAGAGAGAAACAACTAACCAGACCAGCAGCAGCAGACCAATGGCTATTGCAAACTCCAAAAACAACAGTATAGAATTTTACTCCAAAAGTGATTCCTTTTCACATGGCAGGATAGACATAAAGAAGAAATCCTGGTCTGTCTCCAAAATTGAGAGGGTTTAATTAGGTGCCATTTGGGGAAGGGGTTAATTGCTTATGACTAAAGCCCAGAACAACTTCACTTCAGGGTTTTCAACAGTACCCTGTCACAATTAGTGACTGGGTGAAAGACGGCTACAGGAGACAGCTGCAGTGAGGGTATAAGCTAGACACAGAACTCCTGAGAAGTTTAAGCTTAGACCAGTAAGGACACAGCCCCTGCCAGCCATGATGAGATATCAGGCCTATCCGGTGTAGCTTTCAGAGGTGATGGATTTGAAAGGACTACCAGTAAGAACAGAAGTCTGCTTGTACCCCGGCCCACTGCCTACATCCAGGACAGAGAATGGTGGTCTTGGTGCAACAGGTGGAAAGGGCCTGTGCCCATCTGCCCCTTGCCCACCATGCGCTCTCTTCTTTGTCCTCTCCCATCTGGTCCCATTTTCAGCCAGTGCCAACAGTAGCACACTTGTGAGTATGGGTCAAGGTGCCTCCCCTCCTTTCCAGGCATGCAAGGATGACTCAACACACACAAATCAATAATTGTAATTCATCACATAAACAGAAGCAGGGATAAAAGTCACATGTTCATCTCAATAGACACGAAAAAGTCTTCTGATGAAATCCAACATCCATTCATGCTAGGAAAAAAAAGGTGAAGAAAACAGGTAGAGAAAAATCTGTATCTTAATATGATAAAAAGCATTTATGACCTACCTACTACTAACACCATATTAAGTAGGGGAAACCTGGAAGTTTTTCCCTTTAAAACAAAGAATAAGACAAGGGTGCCCATTATCACCACTCTGTACAAAACAGTCCTTGAAACATTATCCAAAGCAATCAGGCAGGAGAAATAAATAGAAGTGATACATACAGGAAAGAATGAAGTAAAAATATTATTTAAAGATCACATGATCTTTTACTTCCAAGACCTAAAAAACTCAAAGTCAGCAATGTAGCAGAATATAAAATGAAAACATGAATGTCGGTAGCATTCCTATCACTAATAATTAACTCACTAAAAAAGCAGTTAACAAAACAATACCATTCAGAATGGAATTAGAAAAAATTAAATACTGGGCCAGGGATTTAGCACATTGGTTCCAGCACCTGCTTTGCAAGTGCAAGGTCCCAAGTTTAACCCCAGGTACCAAAAAAAGAAAAAAAATTAAATACTGATGCATTTACCTAAAGAAATGAAAGACCTCTACAGTAAAAATTACATCAGCTCATAAAAGAAAATCAAAGAGGATATCAGAAAATGGAAATATACCTTGTTCCTTGATAGGCAAAACCAATATAATCAAAATGGTTGTACTTCTGAAGCTGATATACAGATTTAATGCAATTCCCATGAAAATACCAATGCTATGTCTCACATAGCTGGAGAAAAAACCCTAAACTTTATATGCAATCAGTTTACATGCTGAAACAGCAAAAGTAATCCTGGGTAACAAAAACAAAGCACATGGCATCACAATCCAAGACCAAGTTATATACTACAAAGTGACAGCTTTAAAAAAAGAGCTACAGTGATTAGAATGAAAAGAATAAATAAAATTGACAAACCCCTAGCTAATTTTACCAAAAAGGAAATAAATAGCTCAAATTCATACAATTAGTAAGGAAGAAGGTGGAATTACAACAGATCCAGCAACAGCAAAAGGATAAAAAGATTCTAATAAGCCCAAGATCAATCAATGAAATTCAAAACATAATTTAAAACCTACCAAAAAAGAAAAGACCTAGTCCTGATGGCTTCAGTGCTGAATTCTACAAGAAATTTAGAGATGAGCTAATGCCACTACTTTTCAGACTCTTTAATTAAATTGAAAAGAAAGCAATACTTCCAAATTCACTCCTGGAAGCAACTATCACCATGATTCCAAAAGCAGACAAAGACCCAACCAGAAAAGAGAGCTACAGATCCATTTACCTAATGAACATAGATGCAAAAATCCTCAGTAAGACACTGGAAAACAAAATGCAAAAGATCATCAGGAAGATCATATACCCTGACCAAGTTGGACTCATCCCAAGAGTTCAGAAACAGTTCAACATATATAAATCAATAAATGTAATGTACTGTATAACAGAGTCAAGGACAAAAACTATATGAGCATCTCAATAGATGTAGAAAAAGCATTTGACAAAATCCAATACTCATTAATGATAAAAACTCTACAGAAAACTGGAATAGATGGTCTTCATCTCAACCTGAAAAAAAGTCACCTATAAAAAATCAACATCATACTAAATGGTCAATAACTGAAACCTTTCACACTGAAATCAGCAACAAGACAAGGACGTCCACTGTCATCATTCCTGTTTTATATAGTTCTGGAAACAGGAACAGCAATTAGACAAGGACAAGAAATAAAAATAATAAAAATAGGAGATAAAGTTAAATTATCATTATTTGTGGATGACATAATACTGTATATAGGAGAACCCAAAACTTTCATCAAAAGACTTCTAGACTTAATAATTTCAGTAGGGTAGCTGGATATAAGGTTGACACTCAAAAATCAATAGCCTTTGTATTCATGAACAACAGACTCTGGGAGAGAAAGTGGGGAATCAATTCCTTTCCCAATAGCATACAGAAAAAGGAAATATCTAGGAATCAGTCTAATGAAGGAAGTAAAAGACCTCTACTTTGAAAACTACAGCATTCTGAAAAAAGAGATGGAAGAGGATATTAGAAAATGTGCAGAAAGAACCAACAGAGTGAAAGTGGCCAAACTTTCAAAACTGCTCTACAGATTCAACACCGTTGTGACTGGAATTCCAACAGCATATTTCACAGAACTACAGAAAACTATCCAAACATTCACCTGGAGCCATAAGAGACCTTCAATAGCAAAAGCAACTCTAGGCAACAAAGACAAGGCATGGGGCATCACAGTTCCCAACTTGAAACTATGCTACAAGCTGCTGTGATATAAACAGCAAGGTCCTGGCAAAGAAACAGACTTGAGTACTACTCTGCCATAAAAAATGATAAGTTTGAATCATTTCTACTTAAATGGACATACCTTGAGGATATCCTCATAAGTGAAATAAATAGGTCACAGATAGGTACATATCGCATCTTTTCTCTGGTATGAGAAAATGAAGATGTAAATGAGTCCTAGCATTGTATGTTATATATTGTGAAATAGAAAATGCTTAATG
>PVIR01005615.1:0-29411 GCA_004026965.1 Petromus typicus | reverse complement strand
TCATAACCCATGATGGCTTAAAATATCATGAATTGCACTGTTTATGAATTCTGTAAAAGCTTTCCCATTTTGTTTGCTATCAGGTTGTTCGCAGGAGAACTGGAGTCAACCCCAAGTTTTGTTAAGACATCTCAACCTGTGACATAGGAAAAACCAGAAAGATCCCACAGGCCACGAGCCAGCTTAATCTTTTGCTTAAACATAGTCTGTGTAATTTCTACTTTCTGCAATGATGCCCAGCTAGGTGATCAGTAGAACTTACTGAACCTGTGGAACGGGTAGCCAATGAGAAGTGCCACAGTCCCCAAGGCCCTTTGCTCTGCAAGGCACCATTTCTGAACAATGTAACTGCCCTGCTCTCCTGAAGGACTGGGCCAGTCAGTAAGGACCTGTTTCCTGGGCTGTCATTACTGTCATTGTCTGACAATAAGTTTATTTGTTTTATCCACCTCTTCTGTCTTGGATTGATCATTTGGTTGATCCTATTGATCTGTGACTATGCTTTAATAAATGGTACTAGAAAAACTGGTTTTCAACTTGCCACAGATGAAAACTAGACCCATTCTCTCTTACTATGCACTAAACTAAAATTGAAATGGATGAAAGATCTAAATACTAAAATACAAACACTAAACCTCCTGGAAGATGGGTTAGGCAGACCTCTTGAAGACATGTGTAGGAAGAAGAGACTTTATAAACAAAACCTCAGTTGCACAGGAACTAGCACAAAGAATCAACAATGAGATCTCATCTTATTAAAAAGCTTCAGCACAGCAAGATAAACCACCAGCAGAGTGAAGAGACAACCCACCAATGGAAAAAAATATTTTATCAGCTATTCCTTGATAAAGCACTACTATCTAGAATATTTGTAGGTAAATGGATGCAACTTGAATACATATTATTAAGTGAAATAAGTCAGTTACATAAGCTCAAATAAGTTTCTCCAAGTGATACTTGGATACCTGAAACTATTAAAGGTACTCTTCCCTTCCCACTTCCTTTCCCCATGTAGTAGTAGTCCTTCCTTCAACAACCAACCTTAACAGCTACCAACTCAAGTCATTCACCAAGTTACCCATAAAAATCTATGACAATATTAAGGAAATAATCGATTAATATTGTATATAAGAGAAATAATGTGACAGAATTGAAACACAGAAGGAAGAAACAAAACTAAAATCTTTAAGAATGAAAAAAAAAGAGATAAAAGGGCAAAGAAAGCAACCTTCAAATCATTCATTGAGCATTTTTGCCTTTTACAATAAGAGCAGAATTTCTGTTACAAAATATTCTCCAAAATATATTTTATAACCTGGGAAGGGCATAATAGTTTTATTTTACAAGCCATTAATTCTCTGATGATTTTCACTCATCATTGTAAGTAACAAAATTGCGAATCAGCAGCCTGTAGTATCTAAACAGCTTTAATTAGCTCTAAAGGTTTGTATTTTCTAAAATACATTTTCAATAGAAGTAATTTTCTTCATAGGTTATTTTAAAGGCATCATCAACAATTAATAGTATTAAGTGAATTCCCACAAGATCAATCAGTATCCCAAGATACTTCTAAGACCTTGAAAATGATATATAATGAACATCTACAATAATTTTATAAATAAAATTCATTTTAATGTACATTAATTGAAACACACACCCCCACCCCCAGACTGCATCCAGGGTCATCACGCTGAGGTACACCCTCAGCACTTTTTATAGATTATTTTTTATTTTGTGCTAAATTACTAACTTGCCAACCTGGAATTGAAGTCTTGCCTCAGCTTCCTAGAGAGGTGAGATTTCAGGGACACACCACCACTCCCAGAAAAACAAACAAACAAATAACAAACCCAGGTACTTTACCACTTTTAAGAATCTAAAAAATAATCAAACCAATAACAAAAAGGTAGCATGGTCATCATCAGGGACAAGTTAGGAATCAAAGGTGAAAAGCATTAATGGAAACTAACAAGATGCAGCTGGGATTTATCCACCTAGAGTTTTCAGTCTGCCTTTGTCAACACAAGACGGTTCTGTGCGCCTGCACCCAACAAGCTCCAAATCCAGGAAGCTGCAGTCACCCCTTTAAAATGTGGCTAAAAAATAATAAAAATTTCTCTGTGCTCACCTAATTCTAATCTCCTTTACTGAAATGAGATAAAAACTTAGAATAAAGATAAAATGTGTTGAAAAGAGATCAAGATAAATGGCACTTAAAAAAAAAAGTAAATTCAAAAAAAAAAAAAAAGATAAATGGCACTACAGTATTTTAATATGTTTTCCCAGGTAAGGATGCTCAAGAAATTGAGCATCTCCATGAATGCTTAGTTTTCTTATGGGATAAAGATGTGTTAAGATATGTTAAAATACAAATCAGCTCTGCTCAAAATCCTAATATGACCAGGTACATACTGATATAAGCCAAGAAAAGAGGCTGGAAGCTGCAAGTGTTAATGACCTCAGTGAGACGGAATTATTGGAGTGAAGGGAACATTATTCCTTATTGTTTAACTTGTTACCATGAGCACGAATTACCTTTGTAATTTAATAGGGTACCCCTTCTTATGTGTAAGTTAAATGAGACAGTATTATGTAAATTTCTTAACAGAATGTCGAGCACTATTTATTATGTAATTACTGATAATGAAAACTGAAAATGCTCTCTAATTCTCATCCAAAAATTATGTAGATGGTGAAAATGCAGGAAAGATACAGGCCTAACAACTTGTAACCAACTCTAGCTTATTTTTTTATGAAGAGCCAAGAATAAGAACAGAGAAGGATGCTCAGCACATGGGCTGGAATGGTGTTAGCAAGGGCAAAGGCACATAATACATGCTTCTGGTTGACTTGATATAGTAGTAAAGTTTTATAAAGAATGAAAGTATATATACAGTATCTGTACACGCTTGGCTACTGTGGGTCAAACTGAATCCTCAGGATAGGTATCTTGAAATCTTAAGTCTCAGGACCTATCAAGGTGACCTGATTTGGTTACTGGGAGTTTTGGAAATAAATCAAGTTAGGTTGAGATTAACAACAACAAAAATCCAATATGACTATTTTATTTTACCTTTTGTTTTACCATTAAAGCAACGAGTTTTGGGCATTTCACTGTCACTGTGACCTATTTTCCCATATGACTTTTATCTAAATGGGAAGAGGGAAATTTGGATACATGGATTCAGATGAACAGGGAGAATGCCCTCTGAAGACAGGAGCAGAGATCAGAGTAGTATGTCTGTAAATCAAAGAGGCTAAAGATTGTCAGCAATTACCAGAAGCTGGAAAAGATAAGGAAGGTTCTTTGCAAGAGACTTCACAGAGAGCATGGCCTGCAACACTTTGACCTTGTACGTGCAGCCTCAATTTATTGTGAAACAATAAATTTCTGTTGTTTGAACCACCTAGCTTTGTGGTTCTTTGTTACAACAGCTCTGGGAAACAAATCTACCTGGTAACTTACACATCTGATGTTAAGCTAAAATGTTAAGTATATAAAGTTTTTCTATCCCTTCTCCATTGAGTACCATGTTTTGTATCCACTATTTAACTGCTTTGAAAGTGGTCTCAGTATTTTTAAAGTTCATGGTTATCTTAAGAAAATATAAATATTAAAATAACTCAGTATTATATAAATACACAAAATAGCTATAACTGTATTGCTAATAATTTTCTTTATATTTCATGGTTTCTTCTTATAACAAGTGGTTCTTGGGTATGATTAGGGTAATCCTGGAGAATTCCCGATACTTTTCCAAGGATGCTCAGATCAGAACTATTTTCTTCCTCTCTCTCTCTCCACTAAAGGGGTTTATTTTGTACCCATTCCATACATCACCCAAATGAACCATGAATTCTACTCAAAATTATTTTCATGGTATATATTTTTTCTTTTCACTCTCCCTTTCTCATCACTACACACAGTGACACTCCCAGAGGCCACTTGCTGGGTGATACCACAACAGACTACCTGAGACTACAGACTCTCTTACTCTGCTAGACACCGAAGAGAAAGCAAAAGCTTGAAAGCAATATCACTCCTTTCACTAACTTTAGCAATAGTTATTGAATGATAGTTATTTTCCATATAAATGTCATTTGTGATAATACATAACCTATTTGTCTTTTTCAGTTTCCATTAGTACGTTTGCAGGACGTGATGATTACATTCATACTGGCACACGTACCTAACACATCTTAATTCTTTTCATGTCCCCTCTTCCTCCCTTCCCCTTTTCCTAAAGAGATGCTCTCCCATCTCTTTAGCCTTTTCTAATCTGCAATATAGTTGTAATTGTTATTTTTTAAGAGAATATTTAAAAATTTTCTAGTTTTAACTTCTAAAATGTTAAATGCCAATGAATCAATACATTCAAAATTTAGGGGACCCTTGATAATTTTACAGAGGTTCTGAGACCAAAAAACTTCAGAACCATTGGTCTATATTAGCATCTAATTTTGATTGAGAAATGGAATCTAGTTACACCTAACACATGTTTCCTTTGCATTTGATGATACAATTTAGACAAGAATGGTAAGAGTAGCAAGAATGAAATCCTGTGCCAGGTGCTTCGTATGAGTCATTCCATCAACTCCTCACCACCTCTATGCATTGAATGCTCAGCACTCACACTGACCCAAGAGGTGAATAGGCCATTCTCTCAGGAATACACCCCAGCTGTGTGACCCTGAACAAGAACTTACATCAGGGGTTGTAAGGAAAAAATTTAAAAGTTTGTATTTGTAAAGTGCTTAAAATGATGTCTAGAGCACACAAAACACTGCAGAAATGTTTGCTAGCAGTGAGGTGGAAATTCAAACTCAGACCAAATACAGTTAGTTACTCAGGACTAACATCAACATTTCCAGACTTCGGGAAACTAAGATCTTAGGAGAACTAACATTGTATGGTTTCCCAAAATAAAGTGAATAAAATGTTTCAAGAAGGGCATGATGATCTAAGTCAAAAGGGAGGTCAGATATGAGAAGAAGGCAGAGATGTGGACAGAAGGAAACAAGAATGAGGAAGACAGCTCAAGGACCTCAAGAAAATCATCAAAAGCAGAGAAAACAGGCAGTAAAGTCAAAGCACCCGTGGCTGACTTTCAAAGGTGCTGCAGCCTTTAGAGAATCAAGGCAAACTGATCCAGAAGCAGGTAGGAGGAAAGGGAGACCACTCCCCACACGGGCCCCCTTCTTTCTCAGCTCTCCCTCCAGAGCCCCAGTGAAACTTCCAAGTTCACTTAACCTTCTTGCCCATTTTATTCTCTCTTCAGGAATCTCATCTGGACAAAACAGCCCTCAAAACAATTCTGGTCAAGCCTAGAACCAGAATTTTTGGAGTTTTGTGCTCATCTACACTGGAAGTTCAGCCTACAAATGGATAAAAACCCAATGTCTGCTTGGGAACAAATGTACTCATCTCAGGATTCTCTAGACCAGAGCTTCTTAACAGGGAATGGCTACCACCACCCCTCCTCCAGCCTGGAATCAATTAGCGATGTCTTGAGAAACCTGCGCAGTAACAGGGACATAGAAGGCTACTGGCATTTAGTAGGTAAAGGCCAAAGATGTTGCCAAACATCTTAAACGCACAACACAGACTCCTCCTGGTACCCCCAACAAATAATTATTTGACCCAGAATGTCCATAATGCCAAGGTCAAGAAACCCTGCTGTACATCAAGTGACGTGGGGCAACAGGAACCTTTAAGTCCTTCCACAGGAGCAGACTGTCCCATAGATACCAATTTATCCACTCTAGGTCTGACAGCAAGGCTGAGGGGGCCGACCACAGGCATCAGTCTTATGAATTCAATCCCAAAGTGACTAGAATGGGGCCAAGGAAAAATAGAGGGATAACTTTAGGCTACGATTTAGGTAGATATTAAAAAGAAAAATGTTATATACCAAATATTAACTGTTAAATCACCAAATGTTAAATCACCGAAAATGAAAATAAACACATAGACTTTTCCTTAAATTTAAGAAAGCAGAAAATTTAACTCTTTTCATTTGAAAAACAAATACTACAGAACAGTGAAGTTCCCAAGCTACTATGCCAGCTTCTGCTCACTGTCAGAAGTACAGCAGTGAGGTACTTGAGGTAAAAAGGCCTAGGGATTCAAAACAATTCACATGTTGCATTATAAAATGAGAAGGTGCTATAACATGGTATCGTTTAACTCTTTTGGGACCATAACCAAGACAGGTATCGCTGAGTCAAATGGAATTTCAACTTTTAGTTTTTTAGGAATTTCCATAGTCATATTAGTTTATATTCCCAGCAATAAGGTAACCAGACTGTAGTGATAGATGCATAGTCATGTTTACAGCAGTGCAGTTCACAATGGCTAGTCTCTGCAAACAGCCAAGGTGACCATCAACAGGTGAATGGATATAGAAAATGTGGTGTGTATCGACAAAAGGGATATTCTTCAGAAATGAGATCCTATCACCTATAGGAAAAGGGATGGCACTTGAGCACAAAATGCCAAGTGAAATATTTCAGACATGGAAAGTTTAATATCACATGGTTTGTTTTATATGAGAAATCTAAAATATAAATAAATATATCTAAAATAAAAGAGGGATAACAGTAAGCACAAAGGCAGACCATTTTGAGATGCAGAAGGATAGCAGGGAAAGGGGAAGGAGAAGTTATAAAAATGATAAATGTTCTATACATGTTCCAATTCTCCAAATTGAACTTAACTGTTATATATTATAAATACACAGCAATAAAAAACAAACAAACAAAAAAGAAAATGAGAAGTCACAAATCTTAAAGCTAAAGAATCAGTGTGCACTTACATCACCATTTCACTGGTGGCGTTAATATTTGATTAAAGTCATAGTAGCCTGAAGTCATAGAATCTAAAAATGTTATCTATAGTCTCCTCCCAGAATCTCCTTCCATTCTCTTTCATAACAACTCACTAACTGTCCACTGTTAGGTTGCTTCCAGAGAATTTTTTTTAAATGACTATGTTTTTTTATATAGAAGGCGTTTGGTTCTAGCATTTCTATTTCCAGTTTAAAATCTGCTTCCATAACATTCAAACCCATTTATCTGGGGAGTAGATGATCGTGTCAATAAAAAATTAGATCCTCCTCCCCAAACACTTTATAAGCAGCCTGCCCAGAATCCACTGTGCTATTTTATCAAAGGAAGTTCTACAGCAAGATGGTTTTATGTTGTTAAATTACTGAATAAAGTCTGCCCTGGGATCGAAGTGGAATCAAACAGGTCAGGCTTGACTAACAACAATGTCTCCCACCAGGCTGGGCTTGCCTGCGGCTCAAACAGAGACAGAGGTCTCTGGCCTCCCTCATCTGTGTGAAGTACAAGGACTGACAGAAGGAGTGTCTGAAGGAGGAAGCACTTTGCATATTTCTCTTCAAAACACATCTCCCCTACACCTGATAATACCTTTACTGTGACTATCACACCTGCAGGGCATCATAAACTCAGAGAAAAGGCAACATGTATTTGTATTTTAAGACTATGACAGCTTCCTTTAGAAATGTGACGTAGGAAACATATCTATCTATTTAGATACAAATGGATAAAATATGAATGCTTGTATACAGAAAGAGATCACTTGATTGATTTGTTCAAGGAAAGGAAATCAGTTTGAGCGCATGGATATGTCAATTACCATGAGCTGATCATTATACATTGTATTAAAATGTCACAATGTACCCTGTAAATATGTACGATCATAGTGAGTCAGTTAAAAGAATACATTTCATTAAAAAAATTTAATTAAAAGAAGAAAATAAGAATTATCCCCAAGATGTCTATAAGGAGAACAAGAAATTATACAGTAGTTATACAATATAGAAAAACAAGGGAAAAGGCCATATATGCGCTGTGACCACTAATGGAGGTTTTAAACCTCACAGAATTAAAACCTGCTCTGGGTGCTGCTCTCCCTGGCACTGCTCTTCTGCTCTGTATTCTGGCTGTCATGAACGCAACAGTTCTGCTCTGTCACATGCTTCTGCCATGAAGTTTCTCCCTTGCAGCCTTACTGCATGGTGAACCCTTTGAAATCGTGAACTAAACCAGACCTTTGTTCTTTTACGTTGTGAGTGACAGTTTGTCCCAACAGCAGGAGAGCTGACCAAAACACAGACCTACTGTGTGCCCCACGTTTTTGCAGGATATCATCTAATTCTTCCCATTAGTTACTATGAGGGGCAAGTCATTCTCCTCAAGGTGAGGAGCACTGAATGGCGTGTCTGCGAACGGTAAGTGCCTTGCACTGCATAGCTAGGAACACTGAGATTCCCAGCCGTGTTTGGATTCTGCCTTTTTTTTTCTACTGCATGCCATACTTTCTCCCTAAACCTATGTTTGGATTAAATCGATAAAAAGGATGATAAAGTAATGTTAAATTACAAAGTAAATCAGAGTAGATGTATGATATTAAAGGTATAGTTGGTAATCACACGAGATTTTTTATGTAAGATATTGAAAACGGTAAGCAGAATAAAACTGATAAAAACTGGAATTAAAATAGTCAAAATTTTTTTACTGTAAAATTTCTCATTTATATTAAAATCACTGAAATCTGCATCTCCATCATGCCTATTCCAGCTAATTAGAGTTAAGAAGCGGCAATAAAAACACAGCACTGTGTTAAAAGTTTACATGGCTGGGCCAGTTAAAAATAAATACTGATGCTTCAGAAAGTTTCACTCCTCTGGAAACTGAGAACAGGATTTCTTTGCTGTAACAGGGATGGAATTTCTGTAAGCTACAAAGATCTGAGAGTGAATCTGTATCTCACAAAAATCTCCTCTTCTTACATGCTATAAAACAAATTCTTTTCAGCTCTTGCTTCATTCAAAATCATATCTGAGCATACATCACTGTCAAAGCCCCCTCTCATCAGATCTGAGGGGCATGCTGCTGCTTAGCAGAAGAGGCAGGTCCATGCCTGAGTCCCACTTCCTTCTTCCTGTTGTGCTGTAACTTGCAGAAAACCAGATGGACCCTGAGTACAAGCTCCTTTCTCCCAAGTGCCTGAAAATCTACACAAATAACTGCCATTCTCAAGACAAGCAGCGGAAGGGTGGCTGCGTTTGCACAGTCCTGTGCTCAGCTCTGTGAATCACAATTGAGCAGGACGCCGCTTGTATCTTGCTCCTTGGTTTTTCTGCTCTTCTAAAGGGCAGCTGTCTGTTTTCTTAGATTCAGGAATACAGCAGAAGAAAGAATGCTGACTAAGGTTTTTCTAAGGTTTTTTTTAAAATAAAGTGACTTATAAATACAAGTCACACTGAGTCAATTTCCTTATAAAAACATTCATTAGTAACAACTAAAATGGGGAAATATCTTGATTGGTTTCTCTTGAAAGCATTGTGCTGAAGTTATACAACAGCCTCCCTAAGTTCTATTTCTTTGAAAAACTCCTACCTATTGCCTTTCTTCTTCTTATATTGTCTACAACTGATAAACTACCTTGATTCTCAAGAATCTAGGAATGTATAATCATGAAACTATAAAGATAAAATCGAAGACATGTGTTTTTACTTGCCAAAAAAAAAGAATCTAGAATCTAGGAAAATGCTTGAAATGACTATGATATGATTAGCTCATAATATTACTAAATTTGAAGATAGCAGTTTGATCAACAATTTATTCAAATCTTCCTAACAACCCCACACAGAAAAAGTCAGCTAAAATGTTGATCTCATTATTGATTTCCAACTATAGCCCCAAAGGTTTACTAATGAGAACATCTATTGAGATTTTTTTAATATACCAGTCACTCTAACAAGAGCTTTGCATGTGTTAGCTCATTTAATTCTGACAGATCCTAAGGAGTTACTGTGAAGATTGTTACTGGTGGCTCAACTTATAAATGAGGAAACTGGGGCATATATGTTGAGTAACTCGCCCAAGATCATTCATCCAGTCAGTTGGAAACTGGCTCAATAGCCCATCAACCACACTGTCGTCTGTCTGTCAGGCCCACTCAGTGGGTTCCACAGTTGTAAGCCAGAAACATTTCCATAGATCCCAAACACAAATCCAGACTCACATCTCTCATCATCTTCACTGCTTCCCTGGTCCTCCCGAGTCTCCTGGCACACATCGCTAACCTTCTTTTGATGTAGACCAAGACATTGGTGTCGCGTCCTAAAGGAGATAGAAAATACTCAAATTTCAAACATCAAGAGCTTTCAATTGAACAGCAAGAAAAGACACAGAGGTTCATTTGCTATGTCCTTAAAGAAAAACTTCAGAGTAAAGAGAAGGGTCTTTTGGCTTTTTCTTACTGCCAAAAGCATTGACAGCTTTGTTAACAGTCCAATGAATGCAGGGTAAAGTCATCTTATTTAGACTTCCAAACGTCAAATTATGTACCCAGATGCCCAATCCATGCTTTTGAATTCTTATGCTAACACCCGATAAAACAAAATTCTGTGAAATAAATATACCCACATTGTGTCCAGTTCATAAGCAAGAAAATTCCACATTCTTCAAGGGTGCATGCTTTTGGTAAAGATGCACAGAGGTGAATCTCAGGTTGCATTCTGATGAACTATTTTTTTTTCATTTTTGACATTAAGTCTGGAGAAGCCTCATCTTGAACTTCTGTTTTATATTATTCTTTCTCTAACACTAGTGACATCATAATCATCTCCAGGTCCCCAAAGCAGCCGATTTTAGATGGAAATATAACACATTCCAGATATGACAATAGAGTATGCAGCAAAATGAAAAACTACTCTAGTGTTAGAGAAAGCATTGACAAGCTAAATAGTTATAACAATAGCCTGTAAAATGGCCCTTAAAAAGTACATTAACAACTTCTTATCTTAATCTTTCATTTAATTATATGTCATTTTGGGTATGTTTCCAGACCAGTGAGAATGTACATATGCTTACTCCTCAATAAAATTACCATGTTTCAAAAAAATATGACACACCTGTTATAGATTAAGCAAACATATAATATGGAGCTATTAAAAGATGTTAAGACCAAAGTCTGCACATTTCAAGTTTAAACAATGAGAACAAGATGTGTGCTGAAAAACTGCCAAGTACCTACAAATGATTTTAAAGATGTGATTATATTCTTTTGCGTAGATCCAGGCAACAGGTTGAAAGGATTTAATTTACAGAATAAAAAAATAAAAATTTTTAAGTTATAGTATGTTATATAATTTTATGTATTAATTGCCATTTATTTCACAAGATAGAATTTACTATATATCTTCAAAATGTACTGTTACACTTTTTTGTAAAAAGCAAGATATAGATGTGACTAGAGACTTCATTAACATAAACTCACTGCAGAATAAAAATAAAAGCTGTGTATACACAGAGTGCAACACCTGGCACCTTTATCATACAGATTAATGTTGTCAATTCTGATACTAAATCCAAGTTTAATATTAATATATCATTGTAAGATTTCATGTATGCGGGTTTTTCATGCTCTCCAAAATGAAGCAGAGATAAAAGAAGTGAGAGCAATTCTTAAGTAAACAACCCACCTTTTGATTGGTCCATGAAAACATTTTTCTCCCAGAAGGACCACTGAGTTCTGCTCAAATAACTAACAAAGATAAGTCAGAGGATGCCAGAAAAGATTCTGTCTTATTTCTCCATAATATCACTGATTCTTGTTAGTGTACTAAGGTAAAAGGTCTCAGGTTTTAAAGAGTGATTTTGAATAAAAGAAAACATTGTTTAAATAATTTGGAACTAAAAATACTATCTTTCCAGAAGCCAACTGTCAATATTCCTTAAATACAACTAAATGCTGATACAGTCACCAATAACTACTATATTTTAATTGTCCTATTTCAATTCATGCCACAGAAGATATATAACATATAAGCTTTGATAACACTAATTTAAGTCTTGTTTATGAACTGACTTAAAATTATGAGACAAGAAGTAACTGATGAATAGAAATACCTAAGAATTCTGGGAAGTAATACAGTTGCTATTAAAAGTTACTGACTTTTATTTTTGGCACTGGGAATCAATTGGAAGGCAAGAGAATGTGAACATAAAGAGAAATAAAGTTAGGTACCAGGTACTCTGACAAAAAAAGTTACAAAAACCCAAGAAGAGGAAAAGCCAGTATCTATTCTCATCTAGGAGAATCAAATTTTAAAGTGGACTTAAAATTTGCTGTGAGTATTCATTTTAGACTCTGGATTCCCCAATACATCACACCGGAAGGGGGAACCTTACTGTGCTGGGCTTCATACTGGGATCCGTGATGCTGCAGCTGCTGCGAGCGCCGGTAACAGCCGTCTCCAGCCTTCAGGGCTTGCTTAAACAGTTTTTCTGCTTCAGCAATGGTTGTTGCTTCTTCTTCAGCCAAAAGAATGTATGCAGTTGCACACCTGTCATTTGGATAACAGCCACTATCAATTAAAGATCCGGGAGCATGATAACAGAGTACAGGGCTCATGCAGAAGGGCGAGGAGTTATGCCGAAACATGCAGAGTGGCCAACTGGTTCATGCACCTCTGTTTGTAGCTGCTGACACAAAATAATGGTACAAAAGAAATGTCCATATCTTAGCTTGGGAGGTAGGATGTGTAATGTTAGGGGCATGGGCTCACACATGGACTCAGCCCCTAGTTAGTGTGTCACTTTGCACTAGTTATTACTCTGCCTCCCAGATACAGAACAATGTGGAACATGTTTGTTCACTGTCTGTTGTGAAGGTTAAGTAAGGTGATGCATGTGAAGTGCGCAGTACAGTAGCCAGCATGTGATTTATGCCCAATAATCAGCCACTAATGGTAATGATATCAGCTGCTGTTAAATGTCTCCTTCCAACAAAGTCAGAGTTTCACAAATATTTTTACTTTCATTTACCAAACACAAATGCCCTTCAACCTAAAGATTTCTTCCAAATAAGAAATTCATTACATCAAGTTACTCATTTTAGAGAACTGCCTCAACACTGCAGAGCAGCACTGATTTTCTGCTTTGGAGACACTAAAAGAACCTACAGCTACTGACGTTTCTGAAGAGCTTAAAATCGGACTCACAGTCACAGTATCTAGGCAAAGTTAAATCTCATGTCTTTGACAACATGCTACATTTGTTGCTTAGTATTTTCAGCACTGTACCAGGCACTTCACATATATCATCTCACATAATCCTTTCCTACCCTCTAAGATAGGAAACCAGAAAGGATGTGTAGTTAACAAATGAACCAAGAAAACTCCTAGAAGTTTAAACCTTCTAATCATAAAAAGAACAACCTATTGCTAAAGAAAAGGAGCATAACAGGGAATGGTGAGGCCAAAACAGACTACACAGGTTCTGATCTGCACCCACCCTCTACTTTTCTTCTTCATTGCCTCTCTGTGGCCTTCTCCCTACTTATCTCCATGTTACCACAAGAAAGAAAATAAACAGAACATAAAACCCAATGTTACTAGTCATAAACTGTAACAACCAGCTAGAATAAGCAGTGTGAACTTAACAGATAACGTGCAATTTGGGACCACTAGTTAATCTTATCCTTAAGGAGGGTCTTATTTAGCCGGTCCCTCTTGGGGATTCTGAACTGAATGTGGTGAAATAGCACACACACAAAAAAGCTGAAGAAGTACTATGGAGGGCAGTATATAGGACTTGGACAAGATAGTAACGATGCAGAAAGTGTCTAGTGACTTGCTGGAGAGAATAACTGGGCGAGGCATCAGAGGAAATACTTATGGCTTCAGATGCCTCTATATAAATACTGGCCAAGGACAATGAAATAGAAATTGAGATTACAATACAGAGTAGTAGATATAGCATCTGAGAAACCAGCTGTAAGACTGCAGTTGGTAGGTTGGGAACTCAAGAAAGGTTAAAGCTTGCTTGCTTGCTTGCTTTACTTATTTATATTTCAAACAATATTCTTAGGAGGAGAGGCAGAGTAGCACTACTGGCCAAGAAACAAACATCCATATGGAAACCATGAGTTTGGGGTAAAAACATGCTAAGAGCTCGTGAGTGAAGGAAATAGAAGAGAGCAATAGAAGTGCTAATGAGGAGTACAGAACAGACTGTTCGGCTCGATGGAAGATATAGATGGTGCGTCCTTGTCACAACACAATACACATACAGAAGCAAGAAAATGTGATGATGGGGGTCAACCATCCAGGTGTCTGCGAGAAGTCTCACTTGGTTAGAAGTAGGGCACCCGACATGTTCTTGACTTACTTTGGTAACAATTTTATCTCCCAGATGGTAGAGGAAGCAATTAGGGGAACTTCAACTCTGGACCTAATTCTGACCAAGAAGAAAAAAATAGTTGGTGAAATGAAAATTGGTAGGAACATTCAGAGAGAGTTACTATGTCATTTTGGAGTTTAAGGTAATCAAAGAGGTGGGGTGAACTTCAAAATATTCAAAGAAAAGAAGTATGATTCAATGGCATGAGACTCAAAAGGAAAAACAGTTTAAGAGCATTGAGCAGCTTCTAAATGTCCAACTGTAACTGCAATCACAAATGATCCTCTTGGGAAGATAAGGGGGTACACTTAAGTAACCAAAATGACTTCACAGAGATCTCTCACTGGTCAGATTTTTGAGGGACATGTAAAAAAAGATGCAAAGATTGAGTATTATTGAGGAATATAAGAAAGTGGAAAGAATTTATAAGAATACTATCAGGAGAGCTAAAATACCAAATTAGCTGATACTTGAAAACAAAAAGATTCCCCTCAAAACAGACCCACTGGGGACAACTATCTATGTTTATACATTCTGGTTAAGGTACCAGACACTTTCATTTCTCCAAAAGAACCACCAAAACAAGTAAGTTTTTAAAAAGCAAACAATAAAACAATACCAAATTAAGGAAAGTTTATGGTTAATAGTAGATAATAAAAAGAAAGAAAAATGCTCTCCCTCCTATTTTGTTCCTGACAATAAGAATAATTGTCAGACTGAAAGAGGGAGAAGAAATTCAACTCTGAAATGGTAAAAAGACAAGACAGCAAACAGCAGATCCATTCTAAATGACTTTGTATTCAAATGGGGGCAAATCCCATAAAGTCAAAGGACTCTGAAGGCAGGCATGGAATATCTCTCCATGGATAGCTGAGGAATTACAAAGAATCAAAAGAAGATGAAATAACAAACACAGTATACACTTTTAGAAAAGGGAAGAAGGCTGACTTCTAAAATTACAGAATAATAATTTAGAAAGATAGTCTAATGGATTAATAAAAAAGATGGTCTCCAGGTATGTTAAGAAAGTAAAAACCACTAGCAGCCAGCTTTGATTCCCAGAGAATATATAAGTCAGGTTGCACTAGTTTCATTTTATCTAGTAGATTTATTATAAACTAAAGATTCACAGCTACAATTTGCATTGTTAAATTCAAAATGGGGAGAAATGCAGACTGAATGATTGTGTAACTAGACAGCTTCGGTGCTGGCTGAGTAATTCCAAAGAATGGTGATCACGGGGACATGAACCTGCAGTGAAGTGTCTGCATCATTCACGGGGGCCTCTTTCTGAACCTGATCCCTTCTCAGAAACATGGACACAATACAGAAGGCAGGCATATCAAGTGTGTAGATGAGAAGAAGGTGGAAAGTAAATATTTTACATGACACAATCAGAAATCATACAGATCAACGGATTACAGTGGTAGGATTTCCAACTCTCAAGTGATTTTTTTTTCTCTAAGATCTCTGGAAAAGATTCTGTAACCATCTTCAGAAAAATCATAAAATATTTTAACAATGACCACTTGGCAAGGGTTGTGTTGAGGTGATTCAAGCGCCAGATGGGTGGTTGAGCTAAATGACCTTTAAGGTCTCTGCCAATCCTAAGTTTTTATGACTCTGACTTTAAGAATCTTTCTCATTTTCTGAGCTCTCCAGAGGAGATTTCCCAGCCTTCCTTGGTAGGCCATAGAACGTTGAACAACACTAAGGACTATTTGCTCTTATCTTTGTCTTAATCTTAAGATATTTTTCACCTCATGTTTCTATTATGTTTCCTCCACTAACAGAAGTTTTCCCTAGAAAATGTGATAGTACACATGATCTTTCTACATCTGGAAAAATTCTCCTGTCAGAATGTTTTAGGTATATGTCGAATTATATTTATTTTATGTCCTCATAATATGCTAGAGATAGCCCTTAAAAGATTTCACTTAAGGTCATAGCAAAGCCACTAAATCGACTACAGCCACCATCACATGGCTGTCTATAAAATTTTCTAAGACTTTATAAAATATACTCCCTAAACCACCTCACTCCTAGTTCAAATGGATAGTTCAATATAAATACTCCATCAATAGCAACTGGCTGTACTCAACAAGAGGTGAGATTTCCTTTGCAACTGTAAGATCTACCCCGGCTACTTACTCATTTATCTCTAAGGCTTCATGAGCTGCAGAAATCCGAGCTTGAGGGTTCCTCTCTCTCCAAGCTTTCTGCATTACTATTTTAAGAGAAGAAAAGAAAGCAAGTTAATCAGTATATGTGATTAGGAAGACCCAAAAGACACATTATAATAGCTGTCAGACTGCATTACAAGAAGCTCTTTTATTACTAACAGGGGCAGCACAAACCTCTAAAGAACAGGCACTTTAGGAGAGATTTTATTTCTATTGCATACCAACATCATTTGCTACTAGAGAACATATGTTATTTTACACAAATTGAAATTACATTGCTACTAATTTCTTCATTTTATTTAGATAGTTTCTACTAATCATTTGCCCAAGTACACACTTGCTATGGGCTCTGAATACTAGCATGTTTTGAATTCATTTGAGAGAGTTGGGTGGGTAAAAGGTGCTTTAGGTGTTTGTTGCACATGTACATTCGTTTCTCAAAACTGCCTGTGTGGGCCAGGGGTTTAGCTTAGTAGTTTAGGAATCTGCCTGACTAGTGCAAGGTCCCTAGTTTGATCCCTGGTACCACATACCACAATGCCAGGTGTGGCGGCTCATGCTTGTAATCAGGAGAGAGAGGCAGGAGAATTGGTGTGAGTTAGAGGCCAACTTGGGCTACATAGTAAGTTCAGGGCCAGCCTGAACTACAAAGAGAGACCCTATCTAACAAATAAAAAAACAAAAAATTCAAAACTGCCTGCTAATCACAGCACTTGTGAATATATTGTAAAAAGTTTAATGTTGGTAATATTTACTATCTATGATGTAACAAGTTTCTTAGTTTGCTTGAAAAATTTTGCTGTATTTTATGTCAGTTTCTCAAGGTCATGTAGAAATTCCTTTTTACAAAAGATTTTGTTCATCTGTTTGCTTTCAGTTTAATAATATAAAATATAAGAGTGGAGTTATTTGGACCTTGAGCAGTATGAAACGTATGCTAAATAAATTCTTCCCTAAAAAGGAAAATACACACAGACTGCAATAGCCAAGGCCGTGCTCCCATTTAATACTAGCAAACCAATACACAGGCATACAAGTCATTAAAATACAGTATATTCACGGATCATTTAGTGAATCCTAATTTCTAATTAGAAAATGATCAAGGAAATGAGACCTGCTATACTTCAATGAGGAGCTTAATAAGCTTTATATCCGACTTATATCCCTCAAAATACATCAATACAACTTTGATGTACTGTTTTAAATTATATTCTAAAGTAAAATGAGCACCACGTCTACATTATATGGATACTTTACTGTATACAGCACTGAAATACTTCAGCATTTGAATTTGATCCTCGGTATCGCAAAAAAATAAAAACCCTAAAACTTCATTATTTAAGTGTTAGAATTCTGGGTTCTTCTAGTCAATCAGCATGTCAATGCTCTGTGCATTGGGTTCAATGGGGCAGATATTCTGAAAGCAGTAACGCTGCTATTTTTTCCCTTTCGCCCCTGCCCTGCAACCGCCACCCCCAATATACACAATCTTTATTTTCTTTTTTCTTTATTATTACCACATTTGTTTTCCCCTCATTATTTACCCTTACCCTCTCTTTCCTTTTAAATATTTTCTACTTTACAATATCAACTACACAAACTACAACTCATTTACAACTTCATTTTCTCATACCAGAGAAAAGATATGATATTTACACATCTGTGACCTGTTTATTTTGCTTATGAGGACGTCCTCAAGGTACATCCACATTTGAGTATGAATGACTCAATCATATCATTTTTAATGGCAGAGTAATACTCCATTCTATAAAAGAACCACATCTTCTTTATCCAGTCTCCAGCTGATGGACATTTGTAACATTGCTATTTAAGACTAGTTAAAACCCCTCCCAGCCTTCACTCTCTGAAGAGTTTTCCGTACTTGCATCTGCAGGACGCAGATGGTCCGAGTCACATGTGAAGAATGTCTGGTGGTCCTGGGCAGAGAGATTCATGTCATAGTACGTCAGAGGCTCTCGTCCCGTCACCCAGGTGTACCTGGGAAAGGAAGCGATGGCAGACAGCTCTGAGAGAGGAAGATACACTGAACAGTAAGCTGCAGATGGGCTGAAATAGAAATCATTAACTGATGACTAAGTTATGGATAAAAAAATTTTAGTCCTCCTGTTCTGCTTCAGGAGTTACATGCAGGAAAGAAGTGAGTACTTCTTTCCCCAGTGTTCTTGCCTTAAAATTTTACTAACCTTTGGTGATGGAAAACCTTCCCTAGTCAGGATTAGGAGTGACATTTTCCAAAAGCTACAAAAGTTCTAACTTGCCTAATTACTTCACTAAAGAAAATTTTAATATAACTTCTCCAGTTCCAGATTAGGCTCAAAATGTTTTCATTGTATAAAATGTTTCAAAAATATAATTATGTTACAAATTCTAAATACAACACATTTCTGTACATTATCCAAACCCAATGCTATATACCACTGACAAAATACAAAAATCAAACTATTTCAGGATAGTATTCAAAAGACAGAAGTTCTAATATAGCTATCTGACCCCTAAATGAACCAGCAGAAGTATTTGCTGCTGTCTTTGCTTTCTGAATCAGACACACTTGTTTCCCAAGCTGTTCAAAAGCTTACCGATTATATTCAGCACCCCTAAATAAATTTAGTGGATTTCGCCATACTTTGCATTCTGCAACGAAGAGAAATATGGAAATGTTACACATAAGTTCAGTGACATGCTGAGCTAATTAATTCAGCAAAGTGCTTTTCCTGGGCATATAATAAGATGGTTCTATTCTCTATTAATACCATTTTTTTAAAAAAAATCCTTGGTTAATCAGAAAACATGGCTCAGGCACTAGGACTTCAGGAATCTTGGCCTACTCTCTCTGGGACCAAGGGTCCTCCTCATTAACAAATGAGAGTACATGCCAAAATCAGCCTGTTCATAACTTTTGTAGTTATTTCTGATCTGAGCAGATTCTATGAATTTACTTGTAAAATTGTAGGTAAAAGGTGCAGATAGAAATAAAACTTTTCTATTATTCTAAAATATATTTTACAATAATACCATGCACGACAAAATAAACTTAAACTCTACAATATAATAAAACTATAGACTCTTACGGGCTATACTATTTCTGATTTTGTGATAATTCATTAGATTATTTTAAATTTCCTTAAAAAATGAGTAACATTATCATTGTTGTAGGTTGAAATGCAATGAAAATAAATTACTTGAAAGCATCTAACATCCTTTACTTGTACAGACACATACACTAATCTTCATGCTAAAAGCATGTTAGATACTAGTCAGTTTTTCTCCTTTGTTATACGAGGCACAGAAATTTAGGGCAAGAGACTTTAACTTAGAAAAGTCAGTCGGCAGCATTAAGGTTGCTACTGCAAGTGTGTTTGACTAATAAGCTAAATTTCTCTTAAAACACCCTATGATTAAGACTTTCTACTGATTCAGAATACTAGATTTCCTTGGAGGAATATAGTTTTATTAGAAAATAAAATCAGCTAACCCTCATCAAAACACCAATGTGTAAATATTACCAGCCAAAAACACACCCAACCCCCCACAAAATCATTGCAAAATTCAAGGACATTAAAGGCCGTGTGATGATTCATGAGGGTTTTACCCTGTCCTGTGTATCTAACATCCACCCTTGCATCCACTCAGCCACCCATCCATGCAGCCAATGAGCGCCCAGCAGGAGAAACGAGGAACCTATCAACTGTAACAGCGCGATAACAGAACATAAAGCCATACGAGAAGATTGTGAATAATGTCAGTAAACATTTGTTAAAATAGTGAATGAAGGGAATACAGAGAAGAGGAACACATGCCTTCATTTAAAGAAGGTGCAGAATGAGGGAGTCTTTAAATTAGGGCAGAATCTTACTTTAGTTGACTTGATGTTTATAAAATAATGACCTTAAGTTTTCCCATCAGCTTAACCCGTCACATAGGAAGTAACCTTTGCTCACTCGGTGCAGCATCTCTGAATTCACTCTTCAGAAACAGACTCCAGGGTTGTCACTTTATCTAGTGCCAGTGACAACATGATGTTTCCCTTCGATATATACTTTCTCTGAAGACATACAGCCCCTTCACCGGATCAGGAACTCCTACTCTCCATCCTGGCGTAGGCACACAGAAGAGCCGAATAAGCATGAGTGCTGCTTTCTGGCCATTAGGACTCTGAGAACCTCACCACTGGTGACTCTTCCTAAGAAAAGCTCTTCCAAGAGTTAAAGTGCTCTTCTTAAGGCTTCACAAGTGTCTCCAGGCTTGTAGTTGACCCATAATATTTATGCACACAGCTTTAGGTACAAAGATGCTCACTGGGTAATTATTTACAACAAAGCAGACACATGTGAGGAAATGCTTCCTTATGTCTGAATTGAACACGGAATATTAGCCAAAAGACTATGGCAAATATTTTGATTTCAACAAATCCCTTATTATGCTGTGTGGAAAGATAAGCATTTTTCACACATGAATGGACAAATTAGGAAAAAGTTGTTGTCAATTAAAATCTAATTATATTACATATGAAATTAAAGTATTTCTAAACAAAAATAAGTCCAAAAAGAAAAATCTGTGCGTATCCATTCATGCAGTTCTGCCTAAGGACAGAAACTTTATTTAGAAAGTACCACAATATAGCCAGCAGGGGGAGCAACACACATTATGAAATAATGTTTTATGGTTTCTGTTAGAAAACTGAATTTTACCAAAAAAAAAAAAAAAAATCCTTGTTAGCTTTGGTGTCATATTTGTTTCACTGTTTGGACTATCCTTGAAATTTAGATATTAAGACTTAAGTAACTATAGCAGATGGAAACTGATCAAAGTAAGAAAAATTGATAAAGTATAGAAAAAATATCTTAATAAATTATATCCTTTACATAGATGATGCAAGACAAGTTATTTAGCTTAGAGGCAAGCAGCTGAGAGATCCTACCTAGAGGCACATCATCATGTCTTTGCTGCTTTGTTCCATAATCTTATCTGTACTGCAAAAATTCACATACTCTAGAATCACTCTCGGGAGCATACCCCACAAATAAAGGCTGCCTAATATGGCTTTGTGATAGGGACAAAGAGTATGCATGTCAAAAAGTGAGAGTATGGATAGTGAAAAGAAGAAATCAAACTCAAGTTTCTCAATTTTTCCATACGAGGTCCCACTTCTCATGTGTACTTTTGGAGAATAAATTTATTTCAAATCAGATTTAAAATTCTCTATTAACAACAATTTTAGTGCCTTTGAGAAATGCTAAAAGTTGAGTGGGATGCCACCTAGAGCTTGTGAACACCTCTGGTCTAGTGATAAAGAAGCCTGAGACAGGACAAACAAGTCTATGGTTCCATTCACCGCAGTCTCAAGGTGCAGCGTCTACCCACACTGCAGTCACAGCCGCTGTGACCTCAGCACACAAAGGAAAATACGATGCAAAGGAAAGGGAAGCACTCACCCTGAAACAGCACCTGATCAGTTCCCACCATCTACAGAACAAACCTGTGCCTTTGCCATAAGGGGATCCTTACAAGTTTCTGGGTGGAAACAGCATAAAAACTAATGCTTGGCAAAGAGAAAACTTCAATCCTTTTTACAGCTTTCCTTCTTGTCAATCCCTGCTACAAACTTCTACAGAAACCATGCTTGCTCCCTGCCTTTTCCTATCAGCCATTCCTCCAAAATGCCCACCCTGTCACTCACAGGAGTGTGCGTTCAGACACACAGTAAGCAGTTTTTATGAATGAAGCCTCACCCTGGGCTCTAGTTCACAGAGCTTAGGACTGCAGGGAGGCGCGGCCTTCTTAGAAAGGGGAAAAGGCTGCGCAGCATTCACCTGAAGAACTTCACTGCTTCAGAGCTTTTTGAAATATTAGGGGAAATGATCGGAAGTAAAGGTACAAAGTAATGATCACTTTTATTTCAACACATATGTTACTACTTCAAATTCTTCTATGAAATAAGAAAAGAAGTAAGTAAGAATTTTAAGAGCATGTTTATTGAACTGCTTCAGATGGCACACTACTGCCTTCGAGCATACTGCCAAGAGAGTCGGCTTCGATCGCATCTGTCATGTTTCCCGCTGGTTATTTCTGATGTCAGTCACCCAAGTCGAGCAAACAATGTAGAAATCCTAAGTTTATTAAATAAATGTTTACCAGAACCTACATTACTTTGGGTCTTTTCCATTTTACTAGAAATCTAATCTGGCTTCAGAGCCCTTGCAGAAGGTCTAGAGAGGGTCACAAACGGAGAAGGTAGCTGTACTCTGAGAATCCCCTTCCCTAAGAAAGGAAGAAGCCAGCCACACTTTAAATTCCTCAGCACCATTAGTTCATTAGCTGCACTGAATTAAGCCATGGCAGTGAGGAACATGATGAAGAGATAAAATACATCAACAAGGCTTATCAGAAACTATACGTTAGGAAGAACATGGAAGTTTAGCTCACAAATGCAAGATTACAAGTAAAAGGTTCACAATTGGTGACTTCCAGCATCGGGGCTGACGCGTGGCTGGAGTGGGAATTGGCCCACAGACAAGGCTCCCTGCAAAGGTCGGTCATGTCCAGATCGAGATCACTTTGGACAGATCCAGAGGTATTAAAACACACACTCTTCTTCCAACCACAGCGCAACCTCTCTGACTCCTCACCCTACCACTGACATCCCGAATCATTCTGAGGGAGGCCAGGTCTTTTAGATTTTAGTCAAAACAAGTGATTCTTTAAGGAAAGAGCTACAATGAATTTTCAGATAGATAAATGTTCATCACTAATACTTTCAATTGAATTTTTAACTTTTAAGGTAATCTTTTAAATATGCATTGTTATTAAGCTACCTCTGCTCATGTCCATAGGAGTGTTTTGGCCACATTATATTTCATGTAAGATTCAGCAAAGATGTTTCTTACGAAGGTCCAGGAAAATCTGGCTTATACTCTGTTATTAAAGAAAGTCACTGCTTATTTTGAAGGTGCTATGGCTTAAATGTAGATGTCCCCCAAGCCTCAGGCACTCAGAGTGGAGCCTTTGAAGGTGGCTAGATCATGGGTGTGGGATGCTGGGTTAAGGATGTGGTGAGTAAATTACTCCACTGACCAGTCAGTACATCTGGGTGTGGCTGAATGGATCCACCAAGAGCAGAACCCCACCTGCGGGTGCGTGGCCAAGGCTGGTAGAATGACGGAGCAGAAAGGAAATGAAAGAAGGCTCACTGTTCTTTCTGCTGCTCTTGGCTGGACCCACATGTGCTGTTTCCCCTCTGCTGCACTGCCCTGCCTCCGAGCCATCAAACTATGGACTGACCCCTCCACAGTCAATGAGCCGAAATGAAGCCTTCCTCTTTTAATTTGTGGAGGTGTTGGGTGTTTTGTTCCAGAAATGAGAAAGTAAGGAATTTTAAAACGAATGCATCTATTTCAAAGAACTTAATTGATTATCCTCAGAGCTTAGGACATTTCTTTTTGCTTTATTCTTAAGTGAAACCAAATGATGAAATAGGAAATATTAAGAATAGAAATAAACATAGAAAATATTTTATAGTTATTTTTCTTGTTCAAAATTAAATGGCACAAGACAGAACTGGGAAGTGGTTTCCATGGTGTGTGGTACATCCATAACAGCATATATGCTTGTTGAATTAAACCACACAGTAGGCCCCACATATAAGGAATAAGTTGGCATAATGAGCACTAAATACACTTAGACAAAATAATTTTCATCTTGTAGGTAATTATTTAAATAATTTTATGAAATCAGACTATAAATTCTATATCTACTATACAGAAAATGAAGGGAAATATGGAAATGCACAGTAGGTACTCAGTAAATACTAGTGTCACTGAATTAGCAACACTATTCAAAAATTCAGTCTTAGAAAGGTAAGAATTTTATACAAATATAACTGAGAATCTGAGAGTTCTCATGGTTATTATTATAGTTTTATCTTCTTTGTCTTTTTGTGAGAATGAGTCTTGAGATGTTACTCAGGCTGGTCTAGAACTCATGAGCTCAAGTGACCTTCCCTTCCTATTCCACAACTTGCTGTGATTATAGCTACATGCCTGGCTGAATATATTTTTTAAAAGGGCACAAGTTGTCTCTTGCCAAGAATAGGCTTAATCAGAGAGCAAAATAATAGTGTTAATAAGAAGAGTATAGGGCCGGGGATTTAGCTCAGTGGTTCTGACGCCTGCTCCACAGGCACAAGGTCCCTAGTTTGATCCTTAGTAACCACATACAATAATGCCAGGTATGGTGACTCACACCAATCAGCAATCAGTACCACATACCACAGTGCGGGCCTGTAGCTCACACCTGTAATCCCGGCACTCGGGAGGCAGAGGCAGGAGGATTGCTGTGAGTTGAAGGCTCACCTAGGCTACATAGTGAGCTCAGGGCCAGCCTGAACTACAAAGCAAGACCTTGTCTCAAAAAAAAAAAACTAAAATAAAATAAAAGAGTATGACCATTTCAGTGCATTAAAGTATGTAAAGAGCTTTAGTGAGAAAGGACTTAAATGAAAATGTGAATAAATTCACTGTACAGAATGCCCTTACATAAGAATGCTTTCTGTTCAATCTGTTCAGTATCTACAGTGTTGTGCATTTAAAGAATATAGCAAATTGAGGCGACAGCAACAGATTTAACTTGTGGAACCTTCACAGCAGATGCAAAGCGGTAACAATTTTCCACAACCCCTAATGTGATGATGTGATGATGAGCAAATGATCAGTCTTTTTTTTTTTTTTTTTTTTTAGACAGGGTCTCACTTTGTAGTTCAGGCTGGTCCCGAGCTCAGCCTCCAACTCACATCACAGCAATCCTCCTGCCTCTGCCTCCCCAGTGCTGGGATTACAGGCATGAGCCACCATGCCCGGCACTGTGGTATGTGGTACTGGTTGCTGCTGGGGTGAGTCTCCACATTCAGTATTGTATGTGGTTACTAGGGGACTGAACCGGGCACTTGTACTTGCAAGACAGGCGCCAGAACCACTGAGCTAACTCCCCGGCCCAAATGATCAGTCTTTTGTGCAAGAATTATAAGCTACATTTAAGAATCACCGTTTAAAATAATATTTTGTTTTGCCCAAGCCTCTTTCTCTTTTCCCACAAGGTAGATGTATTAAGAAGTCCCTAAACAAGAATGTGACCTGGGTGGAGACATCTCTTAGGCATGGCATGCAATAAATCTGCAGCAAGAGATGCTCACTTATGTCTGGCTGGCAAACAGTCTGCTAAAATAGCATTGAATCAAGGCTGGGAACAAAACTACACACTGTGTTTATTGATATTTATAACCTAGCAGTATCTCTGAATGTGTGTTGAGTTAATAGCAAGAAAAAGATCGAAGCTAGTTCATTTCTTCCTTTTATCCTTCAAGTGTCAGAACTGATACCCTGTCTCTCATTTGGTCAGGATCCCTCCTCTATGCCGCACAACCACTCTCCGCTTTGCTTCCCTGAGTAGACAGAGTATTTCACCAGAACAAGGAGTCTGTATTTTTCTTTATTCATAATATTAATAGAAGCCAGTATAAAGTAGGGTTTATAAAAAGAACCTAGAAAGTATTTAGGGTGGATGAAGAGATTGAGCTAGGAAATTATACTTTTACTCTTGTTCTATAAAGAGAGAATATAAAGAGAAAAGGGCAGATGCATGCACTCATCTGCTCACTGAATTTCAAACTATAATAGACATTGCAAGATGCCAGAGATGCTATAATATATTAATGTTGTGATACAATTTAAGAAGTGCTGCTAAAGGTGAAAAAATATCGAGGCTCTATGAAAGAAAAGAGAAGTGTGCAGCCTATCAAAACAGGCTTTTCCGACATGGACATTTGATTTGGGTAGTGCCAGATGAACAAATACAGAAAAAAAAGACATATTCCTGGGCACAGATAACAAGAAACATGGCACATACAAGAAATAAAGAGTGGCCTCATGGGGCTAGAAAGCCGGGCACAAGAAAAGAACCCAACTGTGACAAAAGCTGAAGTTGGCAGGGTAAGCTCGAAGCAGGCTGTCCGGTGCAGTGGAGCTGGAATGTGGGCTTCCCCTGTAACGGGACAGGAAGTGATGAGGCCTATGAAGGAAATGAGTGATATAACAAAATCTAGTTAGACACAAGATTCTCCATTTACATGGAAGAAGATACATTCCTTCATTGAAATCTGAAGAGCTACCAATGTAGGTAAGGCTGGTCTGAGGTTGGAAACAATGATGTAAATGATTATGAGCTATACCACATGGAAGAAAAAGTAAAATTAACAGTGTAAACACTTCTTTCCCCTGAGATGCTTATGCCCTACTACTGTGATATAGATTTGTCCAAGCATTTAGAGGCTTAACATTTAACAGTTTTCTTATTGCTTTAGGCTCATAATTTTGTAAGAAACTTTCCATACCTGAGACACTTTGCCTGTTGGAATCTGAGTCCCCATTACTGGAGTTAGAATTGTTAGAGGAGTTGTTGTCAACCCCTCCCAGTAGGGGGCGCAAGTGGCTTACTGAGACTTGTTCAATGAAGGATGTTCCATATTTGCGAAAATACCACCATTCAAATATCTGAAATAGAAAAATAGTAAATGTGTTTACGATCCGTTATCACTTATGATTTTATTACACATGCTTATAAAGTACATTATATTTACTAATTCTGTCTTTTTAAAAATAATTCTAACAGCATTTATATTCTTAAAGTAGTTTTTTCTGCTAAAAACTGATTTTCAAAAAGAATCTGTAACTACAATCATGAATAAAATAATATTACCAAAGTCTGTTCTCTACTGGTGACCTCCAAATTGGCATAATATTCAAAGAACAAAATCACCTTAGCTAAAAGACAGCTCCAAAAATGCACATGAATAAGACATTTACTTATAATCAGGGCGGGAAATGAAAGGAGCTCCATCAGTTCAAGGCCAGCCTGGGCTGCAGTGAGACTTTGTCTCAAAACAAAAATAAAAAGCCAATCAAAACAAAAGAAACACAATGGGTAATTCGTAAAGTGTTCCAATTCTTGGTGTTTTTTATTATTGCATAAAATTTTTAAAAGAAAAATTGCTTTAAAAAATAAGATTAAGACTCCTTCATAGAAGTGCTGGTTTTACTGAAAAAGAAGGAACCAGACACCATGGTGACCGTCTGTCATCCTTGCTACTCAGGAGCTCAAGGGAGAGGATCCCTGGAACCTGGCTAGGACTGTGAGGTCCGCCTGCGCAACACGATGCGGTCCCTGTGTCCGGAGACAGCCAGAGACCGACCCGAGGTCATTTCCTGCACATGCCCAGTGTCACTTAGCAATGTCTTACTTGCTAAGAAATGCTTTATACACATGGGCCCTCAGTATACCACTGACACGTCTTAGTTCACAAGCTTACCAAGTACTATGTCCAGTGATTTCCAAAAGAGGAAAAAAATTAGAGCTCATTCATAAAAGATAATATTGATGCTCACGTGACTAGAAGTCAGGACTTCCCGGGCAGTGGAAGGCACACGACCTCCCCAAACCCTTCTGTTTTTGTGGTACTGGGGACTAAACCCAGGAACTTCTGTGTGCCACGTGAAGGACCCCTGCTGAGCCACACAGGCCTCCAGCCCCCTGCCTACATCCTTGTGCCTCTAGTGAGCACTTGCCCGCCATGTTCAGTTACCTTCTCCCACACCCTCCCTTCCTGTCCTTCTCTGCTTGAGGATCTGCTCCTTAAGCACTCCTAAATAATTCCACAGAAGGTTACAAGTCAGCAACATCGCAGTCTCACAAGATAGCTACACATTTGTGTAAAATGTAGAATATAGCTTACAAAATATAGAATATAGAAATATAGGATAACAGGATTAACTCCTTTTATCCTTATTTCTTTCATAAAAACATTTTATTACCCTTAAATGGACTTTGTGGTTATAATTTAAAAATTGATATTTTCTGTCTAGCAAAATTTTCTTGAAAGGACAGATGAGGATAAACACAAAGTATCAATCAAAGCAAATACATCCAATCCTATCACAGTGCACTCTGATGAAATTCTAGGAAATTGCTCCTTTGGACTCTACACATTTTCACATGTTAAAATATTCAGGTAATTTCTCTGGGCAGAGTAGTGACTATAAAATCAAAGTTAAGAAGGGACAAGACTTATCTATAACATTTAGAACAAGAAGTTTTGTTCAAAAAGGGAAGAAAGTTCAAGAACCGTCAGTTTATAAACCGTGGGTTGAGAACAGAGTCTGGCCCAGGTGTCATTTGATCTATTTGGACACCAGTCCCTTTGACTGTAAAGTGGAAATCATATTTATTATTTATCCTCAACGGTCCTCGGTTTTCACACCAACTCCAGGTAAAGCACCTGCCTCGGGGTCTGATGCTCAGTTGGTTCTGAAAAGCGACAGCAAAGTTTCTAATTACTGTGCCAGTGATGCAGGCGCCTCTCGGTGGTGCTGAGGACACACACTACTGTGAGGCAGCCCTCTTTCTGCTAGTCTGCAGTTGGTTCGTGTAGCATCTTTTTAATTACTAGGTTGTTAGTGGGAATCCCTGGGAAACACTGTGACAAAGCCAGCTCACTGCTCAACAAAGTCCTCAAGAGATTCGTGGATTTTCCACTACTAGAAGGGAAGGGGGACCCCAAAGAGTCCAGATTGCTGGTCATGTGACTGGCAACATTCCCCAGGCCCTCGGGGAAGGTTCTCCTTACCCCAAGTTTTTGTTCTGCTGTCTATGTTATGTTACTAGGACACTTGCCAGGATTCAGCTCATGTATTCTGTCACAGGGAACTAAGTGTTCTAACCAGCTGTTGCACAACCAGGGTTACAAAACTCGGCTGCAACCACTGGACGTCATGCCACAGGTGACACCTGGCGTGTCTGTCCCCATCACACAGAAACACCGTAAGGTTCTTCAGACTCCTCAGCTCCTCTAATAGAACCATGTGCTGTCAGCACTACAGAGACCCTGGAAGATTGTATGGAGAATCCACTTACAGAGGAGAACTCAGTCACTTTGCCCAAGCC